>APFE031356641.1:11780-28889 GCA_000404065.3 Pinus taeda | reverse complement strand
TTTTTATTTGTTTACACCTTTACAATGTATATAAGGTGACTTATGGAGTAAATATAAAAAAATGTTTTATTTAATTACCATACCTCTCATTTATTTATATTTTAATTAATTTACCATACCTCTTTTATAAATATGGTATTTGGCCCATAGGATTCACTTAAATAAAACCTATTCTTGAAAATTAGGGTGAATGGAAGGTTGTAACTCCTAATTTAAAGGGATAAATTTACTTTTTTTACCCTCTCACTTAAAACAAGGTGCACTATTTGAGGCGATTTGTAAAAATGTACTATGATACAAAATATTCGCCCACTAAAAATTTGAAACCCCTTAATTGCCCCTAAGGGCGAACATTCGCCCCTAAAATTTTTTATGCTCATATGGTATCATTTATGTTTATTTAAAATAAAAATTTACAAAAAATATCTTTAAATAATGAAATTAGATGTCTTATAGTTCAAAATGTTCAAAGATCTAATTTATATATGAGAGTGTCCAATCAATAATTTATTGTCAAATTAACAATAAATGTTATTAATTATGTTTTTTAAAGAAATTGCAAAATTATTTACAATATTTTTTTATCTCCTAAAATTACATATCACTTTAATGCACTCATATGAATGAATTTTATAGGTAAAAAGTCAATAAGTGACTTTGTTCCTTGTTGATTATTAATATGGTATTATTGAAATTACAACCATTAATTGATTTCAGTATATAAAATGATGAAAATTATGGGTTGAGAAATCGCATACCTTGTGCCACAAAAAGTTCAAATCATTCACCTTTGACACATTTCCCATTACCCTGAATATTGAATAGTGCATATAACATTTATCAAGTCAATTGTTATAATTTCTTTGCAAAGAATTGCACCTTTGTTTTCAATGAGCTCTATTTCAAAACTTATATTTCACATTTATATATGAGTACTGATGCACATAAGTAAATAGATGTTAATAAAAATAAAAACATGACTCGATGGTTCATGTAAGATGATTTCAATCGAAAATAATTCATTTAAGAACACACATATACATATTAGAAAAAAAATGAATAAAACAAAGTCATTGGAAAAAGAGTTATAAATAATAATAAAAATATAGATTAATTGACAATTCCCATTGTAACTTTTTATATTTATCAATAGAAATTTATGATTTTTTCCTCGGAAAATAATAATTGGAAATTCCCATATATTTCAAAAATACAAAATCATACGAATTGATTAAAAAAAACTATGCCAAAATTGTGTTGAAAAATTGGAATGTACTTCTGAACAAATTTATAAAGGAAATTATTTCCATCCATTACAATGAAGTACATGTTATATTGAAAATTTGAATGTACTCAAACTTCTCTTTGATACGATGACTTTCCTTATGAAAGCAAAATAAAACCTACATAAGTCAAGTATCTTGCTCTTTTCCTGTATAGGCTTTTATCAAAATGTGGTTTGATCGATATCCGATGAATTGATAACTATGCTTTGTTATATCTATAAACAATACGTTTGAGATTTTACAATTATCCCCATATTTGGACCACACATCTATCAACCTTTTCTCATAAAATTGTATTGTTATCCCTGTATCTAATATTGTTTTCAAATAGCAATGAGACCTGTCCCATGTGAATTTAAAGTCCTATATATTAATATTTGATTTTTCAAGTACTTGTAGGATCTAGCTGTGAGCGACATTTAATCGTAATATTGCAACATCATAATTTTTAAGAAACATTCTTGACACCTAATCATAGGGATTGGTTGAACAATTGTAAATAGTGTAAGTAATTAATAAGAGAAAATGAAGAGTCATCAAGAGATGAAACTCAACAGTCACTCCCTCATGTATATAACTATGAACAACCTAAATGAATAAACACAATCTCATTTGAGAGGTTACCTCCTACTCTGACATGGTATCAAAACCAACTCCTAAAATTAGCTTTCTTGTTCTAACTCCTTGTCTCATTTTTCTACCACATTCTGTCCCTCTATTCTCTGTGCTCTCTACCATATTCTTTGCACTCTATGCGCTCTCTACCATACAGTCCTTATGGTATTTTTTGTAATCACCACTGCATAATTGTCTGGCTGCATAATTTTTTTGGTATTCCCCTCCTAAGCATCGTGTTGCTGAGTGAACTGAAGGCCATCTCTACTACGTGTCAGGATGGAGTGATGGACCGTCACCATTGCCAAGTCTTTCTTTGTGTTGGCCTATGTAGATTCCGTTGGCAGATCTCCTGGCCTGGCTACGGAGACCTTCAGGCCTCTCCATTGCTAATTCCACATTGTTGGAGATATGTTGTTCTCAATACAATACACGCTAACTAGAGAACCCATATGTTGTAGCCTTGTAGCCTGATGCTTGCTCAATGTGAAGGGCAATATCTGTCTCTTTTTCTTTGAAACAATCAGACTTGCAGAATGATTTTTGCTTTTGCTCGACTCAAGGAGGGATGTTTGTTCAACTTGTGAAGACCTTTCAATGCGAAAGAAGTTGAAAATTGGTGTCTGCACAAGAGGGAGTTCTTTGATGGGATCAACCTTACAATTTGGACAAAACCAGCTTCCCGCAGGATCTCTAGCAACAATAGGGTGAAGGAAATACATGTGGTCACCTCTGTCACATTTTTAGCACAACAACATTTAATTTTCACAATCGCCCAATCCACATTCTCCATGGACTAAACACTGGTATCAATACACATTGGCCATCTAACTATATGGTACGTTGCAGCTACTCCAAAACGCCCCTACATGCATATGCACTGATCCTCCATGCTCGCGTACCACTGCTTCCCCATATCATCCCTCCCCTAATAATACCTCTCTCATATTGCTAACAAAATTGCATTTTTTTCAGAATATTTCTATTAAAATCTACTTTTTCTTTAACACTAGAAGTGAAAATATTTATATATTGGTAGCAGAAGTATAATTTTTTTACAGTGCACAGTTTTTTAAAATGCATTCATTTATATCTATTGTGGGAGTGGTTCTCACTGGCAAAGATAACTATCCAAAATGGTCACAGAAAATCAAACAAAATCTCATTTTTAAGGAGTTGTGGAAAGGAGTGTGTGTTGGAGATGGAGACAAAAAACTAGAACAACCTACCTCAGATAAGGAATTTGCCACTTGGGAAAATAAGAAGAGAAAGGCTTATGCCTTGGTTACAACATCAATAAATGAAGAGGTGAGTCGCCATATTTCTCCATTTTCAAATGCTTTCAAAGCCTTAGAAAAAATTAAGGAACTATATGACTCACACTCTACACTTGAGATTGTTGAACTCATGATTAAATTGTTCAGCCTTGAATTACAAAATGATGATCCTATTTCTCTTGCATCAGAAGTAGAATCTATTATGCATGATATCAAAGTCACTAATGTTGAATTGGACATTCCTCTGATAGCTTTTGTCAAGCCAATTTATCCCACTTACTCAAGTTATCTTGAGTCATTGCAAGAAAATGGAAACCTCAAAGAAATTACCTTTGACTCCCTTGTGAAAAAAATTGTTGGATAGGAGAAGGCTTTTTGGAAGAATACAACTCCTTAGTCTTCCGAAGAGACTATGTGTCTTGCACATAGAGAGAAGAAACTTGCTCAAGATTCTTCCCGAGGAAGAGGTGGTCAAAGAGGAAGAGGAACAACAAATTTTAGAGGTAGGACGGGTAGACAATCTGAAGGAGAAAACACATATTTACATTGCATACATTGCAAAAGAGATGGATCACATGATGTAGCCACATGCAAGTTTCCTTAGGACATAATTGAGCAGGAAAGAAACCAACCCAGAGGAAAAACTAATCAAAAAGAGAAAGTTAAACCACCTGAATCCACTCACTGTGTTGTGGAACATTGTAATATTGGAATAAATGAAGACTTATTTAATGCTTCACTTGCTTCTTGGAAAAATGACTAGTTGCTTGATTCAAGAGAAAATTGCCACATGACCTTTAGAAGAGATTTTTTTGAAGAATTTACTAACAATTTTGATGGAGCAGTATACTTTGCAAACAAATCAAAACTCAAGCCATCAGGGCTTGGCACAATGAGACTTAAGTTGCGTAGTCTTCTAGACTTTCTTCTGTGTCATGTTTTATATCTCCCACAACTGACGAGAATTTTTTTTTCCTTGGTCCACATCCACCAGCAAGGACACTCCATTGATATGTTTGATGGAAAGGTTGAGGTGAGAAAATCTTCAAATCATTTACTTTTGATGACGACGATAGAAGAAGAAAGGCTTCTCAAGCTACAAGGTACCTCTACTCGTGAACAAAATTTCTCATAAATTCTCATTATGAAGAAGGTACATTTCCATCAAGTCTATTATTTCTTGCTAGATCTGGACACTTGAACTATGACAGCCTCTGCTTGTTGAAAAAAAATGGTGTTATTGGTTTTCCTAGAATTCCTAGGAAACTTAAGAAATGTGATGCTTGCATTGTAGGAAGGCATAATGAGTAGGCTTTTCATGATTCACATTCCAGAGCACATAGAAAACTTGAACTCATTCATTCAGATTTATGTGGTCCAATGCCTATTCCTTCTACAAATGGAAATAAATATATGATGACATTTATTGATGACATTTATTGATGACTACACCAGAATGTGTTGGGTTTATTTATTTAAGATCAAATTTGATGCTTTTCAAACATTCAAGAACTTTCATACATGGATTAAAAATTAGGCATAGTCTCATATTGGCTCTATTCACATAGATAATGGAAAAGAATACACTTCAAGTGAATTTGAAAACTATCTTTGCCAACATGGGGTCAAACATCAAACAACTATTCCTTATAATCCCCAAGAGAATGGAGTAGATGGAGGAATGAACGGGACAATCTTAAATATGGTGCACTCCATGATGCTTCTTAAGAATAAAAAATTGATGTTTTGGGCTGATTCAGTTCCATGTGCTGTATATGTAAAGAATAGATGACCATCTAATGCTATTAGAAAAAAGACTCGTTATGAAATGTGGTATGGGAACATCCCTTCAATAAACCATCTCAGGGTCTTTGGTTCCACCTATTATGCCTTGATATAAAAGGTAAAAAGAAACAAACTTGGCGCAAGGATTCATAAGTGTATCCTCTTGGGGTATTCAAACACCTCCAAAGCATACCATTTGTATGATGAAGTCAACAAAAAGTTTGTTGTATCTAAAGATGTAATCTTTCTTTAATCATCCAAAGTTCACAATGTTGTTGAGTGGCAACTTGATCACTTGGATAGATTCGCAAATGAAAAATCATTTCAAGAATTTGATAATTGGATTCCACATATTGAAGTGGGGATTCCTATATTGGATCAACTTGTGGATTCTTCTTCTGAATCACTCTATCCCTTGAATGAGACTCCAACTACTGATGATACTTTGAGTGATGTGATCAACAGAATTGGGAGACTCAAAATTCATTCAGTCCCAACTCAATCAACTCAGCATCTTGGACCATTCTCAAAAAGGTCCCCCAAAATGGCTAACAAAGACACTTGATAGTGTTCATCCTAAAGAGGTTGGAAAGATAGGAAATGGAAATTCAACCTGACAAAATGGAGGTGATGTAGATGTTGTGAATGGAATCCCCCACAGGGATGTTTTGGGGCTTAAGACCCATGTTTTGATCAAATAATGTTATAAAGCCCCACGAATTATGGGCGCGGAAGTATGTCAGATTCATAGGGTTGTCGCCCTAGTTTGTAATGTAATCTCAGCCTACCCATGGTCTATGGACTATGGGATTGTATAACAGAGAGAGGCTCTAAGTGTAAAAGGGAAGAAGAAAATAAAAGTATGAGATAGAGAAGCATAAGCATAGAGTAACTGCAAAGTTTGTCTTGGGTTGTAGAGTAGGAGAAGGCTCTGCAGTTAAGTGCCTAGAGGCCTAGTTGTCCGAAGCTCAGTGCATGGACCCCTGCAACTGAATGCGCAGGGCGGAGTTGAGTCTCTAACTGAGGGAAGAGTGTAATAAACATAACTTTTATTTAAACTGCGTGTATCTATTCTTGAGTTATTACATGTTTGATATGAATTTCAAATATATTGTTTATTTATTGCACGCACTTGTATGAATTATTTATATTGCTAAGTATACTTTACACATTCAAGTAAGCTAATTTAATCAACTAACTATGAAATAATAGTAAGGACTTGGGTAATAACAACATTCGGCCCCTGAGTAGGGCTATGTATAGGCAGTATCACAGGCTGTGAGGTATGGGTAAGTGCCCGTAGTGACATTCGTGCAGGGTCGAACAACGGACCATTAGAACTCATCAGACATCTCTAGGGTGCGGAAACATAGTTCTAGCACTCTCCAATACTAATTTAGGTGAGACCTCAATCTGCGAGGTAAGTGCATTAAAACTTTGAACATTTGGATTAAAATGCTACTGTGTGAAAAGTGGGTTACGCGAATAAATTGACGTTTTAGGCTACACGAAGTGGGAGGATGTATAGAAAGGAAGGTAGTTCAGAGATAGAAACCAGCCCCTCAATTTCACCTGAGCTGGAAAGCAAGGAAGAGCTCGTGAGGGTTCTACCAAGGAGTGCAATCAATCTGATAAGGCAACAAATTCATTTCTTAGCACCCCCACCTATACCACCACTAGTTTCACCACCTTCACCCTCATCTTCACCCACATCACCTCCACCACCACCACAATTTAATATGGTGAGCGTAATAAAGTTGTCGTTATTTAGAGGACTAGCAAACGAAGATCTAGACCAATTTTGGCTCATTGTAAAGGTTGTGTGTGAAGCACAAGGAGTCATGGATGAGAATATCAAGAAGGCAACACTCGTTAGTGCCTTGCAGGGTCGCACACTGAAATGGTGCATCAAGCATTCCAATGACAATCAAATCATAGGGATTGTGGATATCCAAGTTGTGCTGAATAGGGAATTTAGCAGGCCAAAATCAGAGACACAGTCGATCATTGGATTTAAGGAAATCATGATGCTTCTAGGTGAGACCCCCCTGGGAGCTGGATCGGAGACTGAGGAGTATGATTCATGAAACCAACAAGACCTTGATGGATGGGAAAAAACAAACATGGTTTGTAGCATCACTAATGCCACATCTAAGGACTGTGCTATCACAGCAGAAGCTATCTACTTAGGCCGAAGCATTGGAGATTTCAATGAGGCTACATGAGACCCTAATACAAGATCATAGCCTGGGAGTGCAATAGATCCACCTGGAGTTGAAAAATTTCTATCTTGTGATGCAGAGTTTGAAACAAGATAGGAAAAATCGGCCAGAGGGACGTGAAGAGATATGGTGAATAAAATGCAAGGGACAGGGGCGTGACAATGACCATTGTCGAGTCTTTGCGAACTCCCTAGCAAGAGGAGGGGCAATGCCATTGAGACCACATGCACAAGGCGGGCCAAGCATGGTGTGTGCATTGTGATGCACAATTTGTTAGATAGGATGGAAGCACACTACAAATAACTGTCACCTGAATAGTTCTTCTATAATTTTTATAGGTCAGTAGGACATGATGAATGCACTAGTAGAAGTTTTGAACTAATGATGGGTCTGACTCTTTCCTATAGAGTTCAGACCAAAAAACAAGCCCTCGATCAAAATACAGGGATGGCACGCACTGGATTTCAGAGGCGCGGAAGAGGTCGAGGTGGGATGGGACCAGGAAGGGGTTGCAAACATCTGATTGGTTAGAATTGCGGAGGGCTAGGGAATTATGCCCGTGATTGTATGCATCCAATGAGAACATCATGTTTATATTATACCCAATTTGATCATGAGACAGAGGACTGCCCCATACTCATAGGGAGGTTGCAGGATAGAGGAATACTCCAGCCTTCCCCAACTCAGAATCTGAAAATTATGAGATCTAAGCCATGTGAAGAGGACACAAATGTAAAAATCATGCTCTAAAGTGGTATTGTGACAGGAGATGAAAACGACAAATAACCTGGAGAAAGTGCTTGGGTTCACAAGGCTCCTACAAAGGAACCATAGTTTGATTTGGAGTGCGTAAAGAAGACCTTCATGGAAGCTAAGAAGAGCTTCCCGGAGGCCTCCACTTTAGGTAGTAAGGACAAACTAGAACCGGAGATGGAACCATCAATGGCTACTACCTTTTTGGAGACATGCATGAAACTGTCGCACAATAGCAAGGTTGTGAAGGGACTGTAGGAACTCATCATCAGGTGTGCTAGGTTAAGAGAACCGCACATAGCCTAGAAGCTTGGGAATCACACAATGCGAACATGAAGGGAGATGAGATTGACTGTCCAAATTGGTGAATATGAAATGGATCAAGTGATTCTGCATTGAGCATCGAATGCAAACGTACTGCCAAGGCAGACATGGCAGTGCATGGGAAGGCTCCCACTACAATGGTCCCCTATTCAATTGCAAATGGTGAACCAACATAATATCCTAACAATGGGAAGATTAAAGGGAATAACAAGAGAAATCAAAGGCATGAGCAAGCCTATAGATTTTTAAGTGATAGAGATTGTTGATGACAAAAATCACTGTCCTGCACTATTGGGTATAGAATGGGCCACTGATATGAATGGAGTGAAAAATCTGAAGAAGCACAAAATGATTTTCGAGACCTTTAGACCCCGCGAAAGGATCGTGCTACACAAAGCCAGTCCGGGAGGATTATCTAGATTGTATCTACAAGATATTTGCTTAGGAACAGGATTAGGTGTCCTACAGTGGATGGCAGGATTTCGTGGGAGCGCGAAAGCTCCTACAAATCAGATTCGGATGAGGAAATAGAAAGAGGCAGAACCAGTTACACAAGGTAACCATGCTTAATTGAAACATGATGGTATGGTCATTCCGTTGCATGACCATAGAGGTAAGGGATCTGCCTATGTATGACAGGTTGACGGCAGTCAATAAATTCCTGAGCAAATTTGAAAGAGAAGTGCTAGAACAACAACATTTTGATGCTCTGAAATGGACACTGCATGCTTTGCCCACAATGTTGTGGGGTACCCATCAAAGAAGTTTTGAGAACTGGTGTGACTACAGAAGAATGATGGTTATACAGTTTGGAAAGCCTCAGTTGTGGATGGAAGCTGAGTATAGTGGACGAAGAAACCTACGTGCCCACCTCTCCAAAAGGGTACAAGTGTATGGTATGCAACCTGCATGGATGGACACCATCCTCATGATAGGAAACATGAGCAACAAGCAAGAGTGGGAAAGATGAGGATCGATCGATGATGTATGATAAGACCAAGCACGAGAAATATTATACATGGGGAAGTCTTTGACAAGGTGTGCAAAGTGCTGAACACGGTCCACCATGTGAGATGCACTAACTAGGAGGGTGGTAAGGCAAGGTGCATACGATCACAATGACAAGTTGGAGAACTGTCGCCATGAACTACTTATCGTGCTACCTTGGCTTAGATCACATATCGCTAAATGTAATGGCCAGGGTAGCGTGTTGCAAGTAGTAAATGGTGTGAGGCTGACCAAAAATATGGAAGGTGGCATTATCCGTGAACCATGGTAGAGGACGGGATCGAGCCCCACATCGGTGGTGTGACAACCTAACTAGCTGTAGGAAGGATAGTATTAGTGCTCCAGGCAGTTGAAAGGAAGCGCATGATTATAAACTATTTTTGCTTAGAAAACTACGAGATATTGGGGATGTGCGCTGAAGCAGATTGTCACAGGGTTCATGACCGCACATAGAGGGCTGCGATGCCACGTGGATTGGCTGAAAAGTGACTGTTGGTGTCACTATTCATGACGGGATGCTCGATTTGAGGTCAAATGGAGTGGGCGACAGGCATTTCTGATGTGATTTATGGGCAAGATTTGGGAAAATTTGCTGCAAAGGAAGCATTAATGACCTGAAATTGGGGGGAATGGTTGAATTTAAATTCAAAAGGCACTATAAAGCACAAAGGTCTAGTTAGCAATGAATAGTTTGTCATTTGAAAATTGTGTGCTTGAGCAGAGCACTACACATTCAGAGCCAAATGATAATTGAGACCGTAAGTTCACGAGTGACAGAATACAATCGAGATACGATGAGAACTACTAAGAATGGTTTGGGAATTGAAGAGGTAACTATCGGTGAGGCTGCACAAATCCCCATGGTTGATGATGTTCTAGAAGGCACTGGGGTTATGAAGGAAATCCCCAAATCATCGCGAATGCCGAGTCCAAAGAAATATAAACAAGTAATGGACCTCGTATGCATGTCCCTGAGGAACGGACCACACAGTAAACTATCAATGGCCGATAAAATAAAAGTTGTCATGGTCGACACAGATGAGGAAGAAGAATATTTACAGGCTCGTATCCTCACAGCAAAAGAAGATGAAGATATGGAGGAAGATATTAAACCTATATGCTATGCAACAAAATTGCCCGTGTATGTCCCTCCATGGAGAGGGAAACCAAAGTGCCATAGGACCTAGATGAAATGAATAGTTGAATCCAGACCCTGTTCCTCCAAGATGGCATAGTGTTTGAAGGCATGCACCTAGGTTGTGCGCCAACCTTGAAATTTTAAGACAGGGAGCTAACTAACCGTGAGAAGTTCCTACACCTAGAGACCAGGAACCTAATGAAGCAAAACACTGAGGGGGTAGTAATAATGTTAGAGCTGCGGAAGTGGCTACGTGGTGTGGAAAAGGTCGGGTTACTACACTTATTGTGAATACCACATTTCCACCTATTGGAAATAATACTGAGAGAGGGGTGAATCAGAATTATCGAATCAATAATATCTTCATTTACATTATCAGATTCATATATGCTACTTTAGTTAAGGATACTCTCATATATACGTAAGTGTGTTTAATGCAACTAGCATATATCTAGTAAACTTATGATTCAGTTAGTTGATCTTGAATGAGTGCATCAGAACATTAGTAACCATATGAATAGTAAACAGATGCAGTAAAATAGAACAAATCATCACACATAAGAAGCACATATGAACACCATGATATAAGGTGGAAAGCCAATGTGCGTGAAACCCACCTATTGCAATTCATCTCTATCTTTTTTTAATAAGAAACATATTTTTACAATATTTTTGTACTGGTGCACTGTCATAACAGTACTCAGGATTCTACCTGTAGAAGGCTACAACCTTCTCTCATTTTCCAACTTCTCCTAAAAGGGAGCTACAACCCCCTTAGCTCTTGTACTAGCTGATGTACTACTATGTAGGTGCTGACCTACAAAAGGCTACAATCTTCTCCTTTCTTCCAGGGACCATGTTTCAGAAATTTTCAGGCTGGATCCATAAATACAAAACAATCACTACTGCAATACAATCATTAACTCTGAATCACCCAACAACTAAATCACTGAAACCTTGTCATCAAAACACAGTCACTAGAATATAGACCAGAGCCCAAAACTCTGCAACAACCACTAGAACCATCAACAACCTGAAATATCAAATCTCATAATGTATATGCTACTTGACTGTGTCAAACCAATGTGTATATGCCCTTTCACCAGAGATAACCCACGTACATATGTAAAAATAATTACTTATACCTTCGCTACAATTTCCAACTTCAGATAGACCCATACCATAAGATATAAGTGATAAAACATGCGTTAGTATTCAGATCTATTCATGATCATACCATATAATGATAATACATTTTAGTCATCAAGATCTTGGTCCATCAACCTTCATCAACCGCATAGGTTCCTCCTTGGTTCAGATCAAGCAAGGCATCATAAACCCTTAACGACCATGTTAGATCTCATACTTCATCAGATATTCATCACTTGCACTCTTCCACTTCTTGGCCTAATGATATTCTCCTTACATAGGTTTAGGCCTCTCTCAATACCATGGTACAAAACTACGTAGAAACTATACCTTAGAACCAATACTTGGAGTCAACACTTCAGACCAAATACCATGGACCAATACCAAAATACCCTAGACCAAATACCATGGATCAAAACTTATTTTTCCAATGTGTACGTTCCTTTCCTTCTGTGAACCTGTGCATGTACATATATGCCCCTTTTCTTCTTCTAACCCACGTATATACACACTTTCGTCAAGGTGAACCTACGTATACCTCTCTCTTGACCTGCTGCACTATGATCTCCCATCTGAGTGAGTTGCAATTAAGGACAACACCTTTATCATACCTATTAGTGAGTTGTCGTCAAGGACAACACCTGTGTCATAATGCCAACAATCCCACCCTTTGGACTTGATGGCAAGCACCATAACAAGTCACTCTCCACCTTTGACATCAAGGGCAAAGGGTAGACTAAGAAGTTCTCTTGGTATATCTTATACTATCCATACTCCCCCTCAGTACCTACTGACATCTCTGATTGAGCTCCCCCTTTGTATATGCCAATATGTACAAATTCTTCCATGCTCCCCATGAGCACATGCAAGCATAACATGACTCTATACATACACCAATATCCCAACCAAGTGGGAATACACCATTTTTGACTCACCCACCCAACCAAGTGGGGATATACCAAATGCTTATACATTACTCAAAAACAAGAAACATTACAACATCCATACCATGCATAGTGGGGTAACAAAATACATCATATGGGTCACAAAGACCAAGGACCTAAACACAATCATGATAGTTATCAGCAACTATCATACACCATATAATCACTAGCACCTGTCACTAGCATCTAGACCTGTAACCTGTAATCCATTTTCTTGGGCAATCAACAATCGGTAGCAAGATGTGTCAAGAAGCATCATCCCCAAATAATTCTAACCATAATGCCAACAATGCATTATTCGAAGCATATGATACCCCTGAGCTTATGCTAACAATCATATCCCATGACTGAACCCTTTCCTGAGTCTGGTTTTGCTGCTTTTCCTTTAGAGCTCCATATACGCCACTCTACAGCCTATAACTCATGTATATACGTGACTTATCTTCATAATATTTGCGTATGCAAATTGGAATACTGAAGGTCTGCACTTTCAGTTTCCCCTGTGTCTATTATGTCAGCTAACTGAGTTATGCCACATCTTTTTGTCTCTAATTATGTCTTCTTCAATACCTAGAATTGTGATGATGTATGATCCCCTTGCTCTGGAGTTCGAATTTTGCTACCGCATTCCCTTGATTTATGTCCAAACATGTTACATGCATAACATGTTACATGTTTCATTTTCCTCCTATAGCAGTCAATGGCTTTGTGACCAAACATATTGCAAGAAAAACAATATCCCTTGAAGTACCTAGAGAAAGATGATCTTTTTGTGTGATGGTCTTGACCCATTTTTCTTGTCCATCTAGCTACAATATGTCCAAAGTTATGACATACTAACATTCAACATTATTCATTTAAGGAAATAACCAACTATCACTTCCATAGTTAGGAGGAAAAGATCTTCTTTGAAGAATTTATTTCTTTGGTTTTTGTTGGGGTTGACCACTTATCTCTTTGTTGATCGTTTCAGAATTTCCATTAGAATTCCTTTCCTCACCCTGTGAGCTAGATTCACCTTCGAAAGTTTCATAAAAACCAAGACTAGTTTTGATAGTAGGGGAGCTTTGACTACTAAGAATATCATCCAAAATCATAGTAATGTCTTCAAATCGTAACAGTTTTTTTGTTGGACACCTAATCCTCAATGGGTTAGTGTGGAAGTTGAATGGACAAAAGGAGTCCAAGAGACCTTGGGATGTGAAACCCAATGGTCACATATTGTACTATAAGTGTAAATCATTTGTTAATAAAAATTGTACTGTCCTGATTATCTTTCATATTGTCCTTGCTGCCCATGTGTGTCTAACATGGTATCAGAGCACGCGTATTCTTGCCCTGCATAATTAATTTGAGCCATTTGTTTTATGGCCTTTTTGTGCAGTTTATTTCTGCCATGAAATTCATGAATATTTTCTCATGAATATTTCTTCAGCTCAATTTTAGCTGCAGCCTGATTATACTATTGCTGGTGTCTGCTCTCCATATAGAAGCACCTCGATACCCCTGACAATGCCTGTGCTACTCCTCCACATAATTAGCTGCTCCTCACACTGCATGTGCTCTGTCTTGAAATAACCTGCCTCTGCCAGCACTACACATCTATCCATACTGTCAATTTTTTATATGACTGCCATTTCCTATTTTAGCGCTGAAGCTGACATGGAATCAAAGTAAAGCAGAGGTACGCCACCATCAATGAAGGTCCAGCTCCTAGTATGCATTATTCAATCATATTAACGCTTGAAATCATGTGTTGGATGTGTTTTGAATATTAACGCTTTGGTATTGAATGCATTATTGAATGGCTATTGAAATGTTGTGCACTGTGGAATATTAACGTTGTGTGTTAGAATCGTATATGCATTGAAGCTGACATGGTATGTGTTGAAATTGACTTTGGTATATGCATTGTTCAAATGTCATGTTGAATGCGTTTGAATTGTTGAGTGGTAACGCTGACCCATTTTAACACAACGTTTGAATTGTTGTGTGGTATCAACATTTTAACACAGCGTTTGAATATGTTGAATGCGTGGTATTGAATGGTATTAAATGGTAACACTGTCCCATTGGTAATGTTGTCCCATTTTAACGCAGAGTTTGAATTGTTGAATAGTATCGGACATTCTAGATCATAGCATCGTTTTAAAAAAAACTCTTGGATTATTCCTCGGCGGTACATCCTTTGGCGATCACGGTGGGACTTTTCGTGTTTTTCGTGTGGATTTTTTGTGTTTGGAGACCACATTCTGCAGATGGCGATGCAATACTATCTGGATGGTAGTGGAATATGAAGACAACCATTCTTTTAATGAAAGAGATGAATCGAGCGGAGGGAAGCTTTGAATTTTGTTCCTGTACATAGACGACATGCATTTATGCTTGTAAGATAGACCAAGGTTTCCTGAATAAAGGTGGACAACTTGAAAAGATTTAATGCTCATGTGAAGTTTGAAAACCCGATGAACCTTCATTTGTCTAAGCATAGGCAAGATCTCTGCGAATATCTAGATGGTTTGAAGTTCAAACCTTCAACTGGTTTACGTTTTTAGAGAAGTTAATAGGTGTAACCATGTTTGGTTTCATGATTCTAAATGCAAAGTGACAAGTGAAACGCTTCCCACCAGAATTTTATAATTTATGACTCTGATGCCTGAAGTTTTTCCTGTGGAGAATCGAGGGAATATCATTGCTTATCGCATGGTTTATAACCTCATGTTCTTGAAATGCGTAGATGTTGTTGAAATGCGTAGATGGTTTGGGGAACTTGTTCTCTGGGTTGGTGCTTGAGAGATAAAAACCAGTTCGAATGATGCAAATCGATTCAATTGCTAATTGATTCTCAAAGCTCTGCTGGAGAATGGACAACGAAGTGATATGCCGGAAGGTGCAATCCAGAATTGATAAAAGATTGATGCAATAACTCCGAATTGATAACATGGACAAAAGTGTTGAAGACGCAATTAATGCCAGAGTATTTGTAAAGAGGTTGCAAGCACAGATGCAGGTTTGAAAAGAATTGTGTGGGCCAGATTGTCCATCATGGAGGTAAGTTAATTTACATGAGAAGATTGTAGTTTCGTATTAGACTTTGAGCACTGGTATTTCCTCAAATTAAAGGCGTATGAAGTTTCATGGGCACTAAATCAAACAAAAATAAAATATGTGAATTGGAATCTTCACATGAACATGGGTTAACTGCATAAATGAGGTTGATTGGTGCTATTTAAAATGCATAGGTGAATAAGAGTTATTGGAACTATTTGGTTATGAGACATTGGAATGTATAAGATATAATATGTGTTGCCAAAGTTCGACCTTTAAGGGCGCATTGAGTAAGGACATGTCCAAGCCTTTCATTGATTAAAATAATGTTAAATTGAATATTAAACATGGGCACATTGTTTCATTAAATTTTGGTCATATATGAATGATGTTTATTGGGTTGATGAGCATTTGAATGATTTGAGTCATTGGGTTTAAGAAGTTATGAATTTGCCTGCACATGAGTAGATATTGGAATTGAGATAATTCAATATATGATCGCTTTTAATGAACGTATGAAATCAATGGTGAATGATTTTGAACCACATGAAATATAAGCTTCCGCATGTGAAATTGACAACTATTGAGGTTTTTGATTTGGGTAAAAGGCTGAGATGCATGTTTATATGCATGTGATACAGATTCTGGGTAATAGCAGGGTTGGCCCTGCATCAATTATGGTAACTACTAGTCTGTTTTAAAGAACCTGGATTCTGGGAACTTGTTGCTGATGCTGATTTGAAAATGAAGGAGTACTTGAAGGATCCAAGCAAGTTTGTAGTTGTTGCTGCCCTAATTGTGGCATTGTATTTAAAACGCATTATAGTTTCTGTCTACATATATATATGCATTGATTCCTTGATTCATTTGCTGCACATTTATACAAGATATTGTTGTGCACTTTGAGTGGATATCACCTTTTTACATTAAGTAATAATTGTGATCAGTTTTTAAGGTGTAAATCTGACATTGAAGAAAAATGGCCAGAATCAGTGAAGTATTAGAGTTCATGAAAAATCTTATACAATCTACTATTGATGACACATTACAAATCAGCCTAGGATCTCTTCTTGGCAATGGGCATCAACAACCAAGAATGATATTCCAAACACATGTTAGAACTTGTTCCAGAGTATTGAAAAGTCTTGCAGCTGAGTTTTCTCCATCATCTCACCTTGTATCTGACAGGGGGGGAAATGATGGTCATCTACAAGCTTCAAAGCGACATCAAGTGAGCCTGAGCCACAACCTGCCACACCAGTTTCAGAGTTGTAGCCAGAGACAAGGATGCCCGTGAACATGCCTTCAGTTGGTAATCTGGGACACTTCCTCTAGCAGAAGACTTCAGCTTCTTGCCATCTTCGGAAGAATTCCAGGAACAAAAATGAGAACACTTCGTCTAGCAGAAGACACCAGATTCTTGCTAGTTTTGGAAGAGTTCTAGGAATTGCACTAAGCATTCCAGAGTTGTTTGTCATCCTTAAACCATCACAGGTTGAGACTTCCCTTTTCAGGTTGAAGTTCTCCCTTTTATGCGGGGTGAGACCTCCCTTTCATGGT
>APFE031356641.1:0-11558 GCA_000404065.3 Pinus taeda | reverse complement strand
ATTACAGCTCTCTTCTTGGACTCATACATAACCCTTCGGATTAAGGGGGGGAATGTTGGACACCTAATCCTCAATGGGTTAGTGTGGAAGCTAAATGGACAAAAGGAGTCCAAGAAACCTTGGGATGTGAAATCCAACGGTCACATATTGTACTATAAATGTAAATCATTTGTTAATAAAAATTGTACTCTCCTGATTATATTTCATATTGTTCTTGCTGCCCATGTGCGTCTAACATTATCCTTTTCTTCTAATTTACCTTTTATGATATTTACCTCAACCTGATGTTGTTCTTCCTTTTCCAGATATTTCTTCCTTATGTTTTCTTCAACTTTTCTTTCTTCTTCCACTTGTTGCCTTGATTTGAGTACTTCATGTTCTTGTTCCTCAAGAGCTTCTGTATTCTGCATCTTTGACTTTTTAATATCTTCTTTTTACAGAGAGGATCTTAGGTTAAAGTCTTTGAATTTTTATGCACTAATCTTTCAGTACATCCTGCAGTTTCTCCCTTAATTTGGTTACTGTCTCCAACCGTTCTTTTAATCTGCCAACTTCTTCTATTTCTATGTCCTTATTTTCATATGCCATGAGAAGTATAATGTCTTCATCACTATGGGATGAGTCATTACTTTTATCATAAGTATAATAACTTCTATTACCTTCTCCAGACATCTCTCCCTTGTTATGAGGGCATCTAGCAGTGTACTGACCAACTCTACCACATGAAAAGTATTTGAAAGGTAGCTTACCTTTGAACCTTTCAGATCCCCGTTCAAGATTATTGACAAAATTTACCTCATATTCTTCTTCTGAAATGTATCCTGATTGATTGAGTTTTTCCTTTCCATTTGCTAATACATTGAATGTGACTTCTCTCATATCTGATGGTCTTCCTTTTCTCATCTCAAAAGCAGTTAAGATTCCGTGAAGCTGCATCATAGTGATTTTCTGTAGATCCTCCTTTTGTGGTAGACACTTTGGATTCAAATTTAGTAGACAAGGATATCAAAAACTTCTCAACTAAGACAACTTCCTTAATTTCTTCACCAAAATTCCACATACAATTGACAATATCATCTATATGCAGGAAGTAATTAGATATGCTTTCATTACTATGCATCTTAAGAGTTTCAAATTGTATTCTGAGAGTTTGAAGCTTAGCATGTTTTACCTGATCATCTCCTTCGTAGAGCAGAATGATTTTGTCGCATATATCTTTGGCTGATTTGAACTGCATGACCTTGACAAATTCTAATTATGACAAACTTCCCAATAAGATAGTAACAGCTTTGGCATTGAGTTTATATTCTTTCTATCTCCTGTATCTGTAGGACTTACTGATGGATATGTGTATCCTCCTTCCATGATTCCCCAAACATCTATTGTAAGTGATTGTAGATATGTTGTGGTTGTTATCTTCCAATAGACAAAATTGCTCCCATCAAACATTGGTGGTCTGATAGATCCCTCTCATTTGTGATTATTCATCCGGATGGATCTTCCTTCAAGCGATCAAGCTTCTTCTGAAGGACCTACTCTGATACCAATTGTTGGAAATAATACTAAGAGGGGGGGGGGGGTCAATCAGTATTATCAACTAAATAATATTTTCATTTCGATTATCAGATTCATTTAAGCTATTTTAGTAAAGGATACTCGCGTATATACACAACTGTGTTTAATGTAACTAGCATATATCCAGTAAACTTATAATTTAGCTAATTGATCTTCAATGAGTGCATCAAAACATTACTAACCATATGAACGGTAAACAAATGTAGTAAGATAGAATAGATCATCACACATGAGAAGCACATATGAACACCATGATATAAAGTGGAAACCCAATGTGGGTGAAACCACCTGTTTCAATTCGTCTCTATCTTCTTTTGATAAGAAACTTCTTTTTACAATATTTCTGTACTGGTACAGTCTTATATGAGTACGCAGGCCTCTACCTATAGAAGGCTACAACCTTCTCTCATTCTCCAGCTTCTCCTAGAAGGGAGCTACAACCCCCGTAGCTCTTGTACTAGTTGATGTACTAGTATGTAGTTGCTGACCTACAAAAGGCTACAACCTTCTCTTTTCTTCGAGGGACCACATTTCATGAATTTTCAGACTGGATCCATAAATAAAAAACAATCACTACTACAACACAATCATTAAATCTATATCACCCAACAGGTGAACCATTGAAACTCTGTCATCAAAACACTGTCACTAGAACATAGACCATAGTGCAGAACTCTGGAACAACCACTAGAACCAACAACGACCTAAAATATCAAATCTCATAATGTATACGCTACTTGACTATGTTAAAATAGTGTGTATATGACCTTTCACCAGAGATAACCCACGTACAGATCTGAAAATAATTACTTATATCTACGCTACAATTTCCAACTTCATATATACCCAGACCATAAGTTATAAAGGATTAAACATGCATCAATATTCAAATCTATTCATGATCATACAATATAATGATAATACATTTTAGTCATCAAGATCTTGGTCCATCAATCTTCATCAACCACATAGGTGCCTCCTTGGTTCAGATCAAGCAAAGAATCACAAAGCCATAACCAGCATGCTAGATTTCATACTTCATCAGATATTCATCACTTGCACTCTTGCACCTCTTGGCCTAATTATCTACTCCTTATATAGGTTTAGGCCTCTCTCAATACCATGGTCCAAAACCACGTAGAATCAATACCTTGGACCTAATACTTGGGGTCAACACCTCAGACCAAATACCATGGACCAATACCAAAATACCATGGACCAAATACCACAAACCAAAACATAGTTTTCCAACGTGTATGTGCCTTTCCTTCTGTGAACCAACATGTGTATGTATACACCCATTTTCTTCTGCTAACATGTGTGTATATGCACTTTCATCAAGGTGAACCTACATATACCTCTCTTTTGACCTATTGCACTATGATCTATCATCTGAGTGAGTTTCCATCAAGGAAAACACCTGTATCATACCTCTGAGTGAGTTGACATCAAAGACAACATGTGTATCATAATGCCACACCACCACGCACCCATCACCATTTTCATCATTAGCCAGCTGCTCTTCTTGGTGCATCATGGGTATCTATGGCTGGAGGAGCCTATCCCCATTATGTAAGACATCATTCACGACATTTCTCGGCTCCCCTACAAAGGAAAGGACCCCGCAACCATAGTCGAAGGAAACGACATTGATTTGGCCCTTGCAAAAGCCATGAAGACAAATACAAGCTGGAGAAGAAGAAAAGGGCCTATGTCATCTCCAACATCAGGGACAAATGGGTACACATAGCAACCCAATTCCTATCCAGAAAAGTTATGAGGAAGTGTCACATCGATGAGGTACCAGCGCGAGTAGTCGCACTGGCTGAGCAGTGCACGGAGGGGGTACAATTCAACTAGTCCCAATTCCTCTGTGATGAATTTTTGTAGAATTGTTGCGAAGCCCAAGAGCAGGGTAAAACCTTCCACTAATCGTGGTTGTTTTGATCCATAATTCTTGTAGTGGGGGAATCGATGGAGGACAGTTTATTCCTCAACATTGACAGAGAATTACCGAAGGACGTGAAGTATGCTTTGCTTTAGGCCACAAAGCACATGAAATGGATACGCGATACCAAAATCTTTTGGTTGCACATGGGTAAGAGCATTCGGACGTGCATCAATCAGTGGCCACGCTTGTCGCCTATGATGTACAACACTCTGCAGAGTTTTATAGAATTCAAAGTCAACATGCATAATGTATACATTAGGGTGCACAAGGATACAACGAAGTAGTGGATGAAGCTCCCTTTTATAGGCATTGATGACACTATCTTCATTTTCTTGGAGACATGACCTCTAGAATGGCGCGCCCTAGAGTTGGCAGAATTGGAGAAGGTAGCGACACAGAAGAAAAGGATGATGTCAAGCTACGCATCACACAATTGGCTGAGAAAAGGCACCACAAAACAACAACAACTAAGGAAAACGTAGCATGTGAAGTAGCATAGCAAGTCACCGAGCGAAAGAAATTCATAGAAGCAGTAGCAACAATAATAGTAGAAGAGGCATCAACCGTGAAGATGAATGACGGCCAAGCAATGTCCTCGTAAGGGAAAGAGGCAGAGGAAATAGAAACAACTGAAGGGAGCATGGACCCAGGGACTATGCCCACATAGTTGAAGCAGCCACACATCGTAGAATGAGCAGGACCAAGGAAGAAGGTCAAGGCCTCAAAGTTGGCCGTTGACGCAATCAGCTTAACTAAAGGTCATCTCCATGACATCGGTGAGATAGTCTGCGATGTCACTAATGAAGCACTTAAGAATTTTCTGCAGGAGCACTAGACTATGTTGCGGGCCCTCATAGCAAAACTACAGGAGTTACAGTTGGATGCCCTTTATGAAGGTACCGTCAACTCATGTCATAGTTATAAATTCAGTAGGAGAGTAGATGTTGCGTGCAAGGATGGAATATACAATAGTGTTTCCAGAGGGAGCTCTAGTGTCATCAAATGTGATGGATCGATTGTCGATTAGCATGATGAGATGCCTTGGCCTTAATCTGGCTACCCTTCTGTGGGAAACACTGTATCTGATACAAGATTGGATAACAGTGTAGTTGCATGCCAGGGAGAGCCGCGTGATCCAAGATCTTAGTGAGAAGAAGATAAACATAGAATAGATCAGCTAGCAAAGTGATGAAGTGGTGTCATAAAATCAACATTTCGTACAGGTGGTAGATGACACTTTTCGACGCATCCCGGAGCTGGCCATCCCAGTAGATCTATAGGTAGAAGTGTGGGTCCAAATATTGGCAATCGAAGTCCACAAGGCTAGAGAGAGAACAACAAATGTTCAACTGGAGCTAAATCTTCAAATTGCTAAGCTGCGATTGAAGGCACAACCTTCCACTCTCCGGGAAGTCAGAGAACAGTGCATTGGAACTATCACAGTAGGGTTGGAAGAAATTAAAGGTGCAACGCGAGACTGTACTGAATGTTAGAGCAAGAACTTGATGTCCTCACAATTTTGTAGGAGGACCCCAACATCTAGTTCCTCGAGACAGAGGTGCGAGAACTCCAGCAACAATATGACAGTGTATGAGGAACTACGCAGATAGTAGTTGTCACCCAATGGCTTGCGAGCATGCACCAAGCTAACACGCTGAAGGAGTAGGTGGATGCGGAGTGACATAAGGAGGCAGTTCTCAAAGCATGCCTTCAACGATGGACTAACGAGGAATTCATGATCACGGAAAATATAGAAGGGAAGCTCATACTCATACAGGGGATGCACGCACAGATGTAGGAAAGCACACTCGACATAAAGGTCTCAGAAGAGAAGATGCAAAAGGTTCATCAAGTAGCAGCTTAGTGTATTGCTAACATCAGCACAGTTCGAGGACAGTTCCAGGAACTACGTGCCAAAATCACCGCACTGACAGAGTGACTCAAGGGTGAGTCACGATGTTTGTGTTGGGGGCCTGTTGGGCATGGAATCACCCTGAGGCATGTTTTAACGCTGAAAGCCCAACTTTTGACTGAATAATGTTATAAAGCCCCACGAATTGTAGGTGCAGAAGTATGTAAGAATCATAGGGTTGTTTTCCCTAGTTTGTAATATAATGTCAGCCTACCCATGGTTCGCAGACCATGGGATTGTATAAATAGAGCAAGGGTCTAAGTGTAAAAGGGAAGAAGAAAGGAAAAGTATGTGATAGAGAAGTAGAGGCATAGAGAAAGTGTAAAGTGTGTCTTGGGTCGTAGAGTAGGAGAAGGCTCTGGAGCTGAGTGCATAGAGGCCTAGCTATCCACAGTTGAGTGCACATACCCTTGCAGCTAAGTG
The DNA here is from genome assembly GCA_000404065.3 of Pinus taeda. NCBI lineage: Eukaryota > Viridiplantae > Streptophyta > Pinopsida > Pinales > Pinaceae > Pinus > Pinus taeda. The sequence goes on along the minus strand of APFE031356641.1, from coordinate 5,697 downwards.
CACATGGTCGAGTCGAGTCTATAATTGAAGGAATAGAATAATAAAGAGAAGTTTATCTAAATTTTGTGTATCTATTCTTGAATTATTACATCTTTGATATCAATTGCAAATATATTGTTTATTTACTGTGCGCACTTGTATGAATGTTTTATATTGTTAAGTATAATTTACACATGCAAGTAAGCTAAGTTAATCAACTAACATTGAAATACTAGTAATGACATGGGTAATAATAGCATTGCAGACCCAAGTAGGGCTACGCAAAGGCAACATCAAATGTTGCGAGGTATGGGTAAGTGCACATAGCAACGTGCACACAGGGTCAAACCGCAGACCACTTGAACTCATCAGACATCTCCATGGTACAAAAGCCTAGTTCTAGCACCCTCCCATACTACTTCAGGTAAGATCTCTGTTCGCACTCCGTGGACTATTGCTGAAAGGGCTAGTACTATTGAGATTTGTTTAGCTAAATCACCTCCAAACCTAGGTCAGGCCCCATCAAGCCAACAGTACATGAATCATATTCACCTGTTGATATGGACGTTTCTTATGATTGTGTATTGAATTTATCTACAGATTTTGAACCAGCTTCCTTCAAAGAATCTGCCTCTCATGATCAATGGAAAGAAGCGATGTAAAAGGAGTATGATGCCTTGATAAAGAATGGCAGTTGGAGACTGGTTGATCCTCCATTGGGAACCAAACCAATTGGCTACAACTGGGTCTACAAGAACAAGAATAAAGCTAATGGGTCACTTGATAAGCACAAAGTTAGGCTTGTGGCAAAAGGTTTTGCACAAAAGGAAGCAATCAATTATGAGGAGACTTTTTCCCCCATAGTAAAATGGGTTGCCATATGGACACTCTTTCTCCCAACAGCTCAGAACGGTTGGAAAGTCCATCAAAAGGATGTAAAAATTGATTTCTTGAATGGAGTTCGAAAAGAAAATGTTTTTATGTACCAGCCTAAAGGATTTTCTGTGAAAGGACATGAACATAAAGTATGCAAACCTGTGAAATACATGTATGGCCTGAAACAAGCACCGTGGGCCTAGTATGAGAAACTAACTGAGAATATCCTGAAACTCAATTTCAAACATTATGATCTTGATCATGCAACTTTGTTTGTTAAGAAAGTTGGCAAAACAGTTGTATATCGTGTGGTATATGTAGATTATATTTTGATGACATGGAACAATGAGAGCGACATTGCATCCATAAAGAAGGAATTGAGGACAGCTTTTGAAATGACTGATTTGGGCTATGTTCATTACGATCTTGGTATTGAGGTAACTCAACATTTGAAGTCCTTATTCCTTTCTCAAAAGAACTACATTGGAGATCTCTGGAATAGTTTTTCCATGGCTGAATTGAATCCTCTAGCTACTCCAATGGAGAAAAACATAAAGGTCACATCCATTGAACGAAAAGAATTTGATGATGCAACAAAGTATAGACACCTTCTAGGAAGTGTCAACTACCTAACTACTACCAGACCAGACATTTCATTTGCCATTGGAATCCTCTCTAGGTTTATGCAAAAGCCTTGTGAGGGACATTGGTCTGTTGCAAAATGAGTTCTAAATTATTTGAAGGGAACTCAAAACTTTGGACACAAGTACACATAGCTGGTTGACTTTAGTTTAATTTGATACTCTAATTCAGGCTTCGATGGAGAGAAGGAAATTTTGCTATCTACTTCTAGTCATGTTATGAGTCTTGGATCAGCAGTTGTCTGCTAGAGATCACGCAAACAATAAGTTCCAAAAAATTCCATGACAGAGGAAGAATATGTGGCAGCAGTTGACGCAACAAAATAAATTATGTTTCTCCAAAAAATTCTCCAAGATTTGAAGCTAAAACAAGTACATTCGACTCCACTCATGATTGACAATACCTCTGAAATAAATTTGGTCAAGGACCCAAAGATCCAAGATCAAACAAAGAACATCAATACAAAATATCATTTCATTCGACATCATGTTGAGGCCAAAAAAATCCAGCTTCACCATTGTTCCACTAATGATCAGATTTTAGACATCTTAACCAAAGATCTTGGAAGACAAAAGCTTGAAAGGTTCAGAAAAATGCTTCGACTGACTAACATCCCTTCAGATTAAGGGGGTTAATGTTGGCACCTAATCATAGGGATTGGGTTAAGAATTGTAAATTGTGTAAATAATTAATAAGAAAAAATGAAGATTCATTGGGAGATGAAACTCAACAATCACTCCCTCATGTATATAACTATGAACAACATAAATGAATAAACATAATCTAATTTGAGGAGTTACCTCCTGGCTTGACAAAATTTTTAAGACTCCTAGTGAAAAGGCATTAAAAAATCGGACCTATCAAAAAATTGCCAATTTTTTGTTCATATTCAGTTTATCATTGGAAGAAAATCCCTTCCATTTCAAATATTAACATCATATTTTGACTTATGGCAATGCCCATCTACATCTTCGTTGCAACCACAAGCATGATATTAACATATCTTCACCTCAACACTTCATTTCTTAAGGACATAAAAACCTAACAATTGAAAAGGATGTTAGTATTTATTATTAATTATTTCCATTTGTATACAAAGAGAATTTTATAATCAGTTTATGGTAATCATAAAATATAATTTCAATGGCCCCATTAAAGTGAGAAAACTAATGATATGTATACTCTATACATAAAACCTAATACATATATTTAATTTGTATGGAATAATAAAGTCTTATAGGATCACATTGACCCACCATTTAAATCGTTTATTTTAAGACTCATAATGATTTGTTTAATTGCAATTTAAAAATATAATTCCAATGGTTGCAAGTAAACAAACCAATTATATAATAATTTCCACATGCAATATAACAAAAACTTTAAGGTTCAAAGCTAGTTAATTATATCCTAATTTCTAGTCTATAATTTAAATGCTTTTGGTGCTTCATATAGTACAAATTATATGCCCTTTGTTGGTGCTACATACATCCCAATATAATTTTTAAACGTATATGGAATATAAAAGTTTATAATAATGTACTAAACCATTCTTCGCATTACTAATTTCTAATTGGTATGATGATAACTTAAACCATAATTGAAAAAAAAAATGTTATCAACACAATATATCACAAAAAATAAAGAAAATAAAATTATTTTATTCTTCTTCTGACAAACCCAATCAATAATTCTTTTATTATTATTATGAAATAGAAGTCAAATTAAATTTAAAAGGGATAAAAAATATAGTAATAATCCATGATGCCATACATATAATAACATGAAATAAACACTAGTCATATTACAATACTAATAAATGTGATTGAACATCCTTCAAAGTAGCTCGTACATATGTCTTTTTGTTCAGTTTATTAAAGATTCTCCATATGTCACTAATCAACTAATTATCCACTTAGTTTCTTCCAACGCATGGAGGTGAAAGAATCCCATTTTGTTTGTGATTTTCTTTCACTATGTTGGGTCCCTATAAAATGAGTGATTACCCCATTACTATTGTAGTTGTATCAGAGCTTTGGATTTTAGGGTTTCGCTGCTCCAAACAGGTCATCGTGGAATTTTTGCTAGAACGTTTTTCTGCGATGTTTCAGAAGCTAAAAAAAAAAACCCATTTGAGAAGATATCGCACTGAATCTCAGGCCTGAATTTTAGAGCTTTTCACAGTATATTTTCATAGATATGAACTGAGGAAGTTGGTCCTTTGGTAGAATCCTGAATTACATTCAAAACAGGTGACCTCGGGAAAATTGTCATAACTTGCTCTCTGAGCATCGGATTGAAATTTCGTAAGAAGGTACAGAAAGAGGCTATACTGTAGTTTCGTGTATATATTGTTTAGGGCCAAAGGTCAAAACAGTGACACTTGGCACGTCGTACAAGTTCGCTCCACTGAATTAGTCTATAATCAAGTCACTATGGGAGATTTGGCATAACCCTTCATTCGATAATCCAATTTGGGTCAGACTGGTTGCATTGGAAAGAGGACACAGAGGGCTACTGTAGATAACAATTTCAGAATTGGATGGTCTGAAATTACAGAGATACATCAGCGGTAATATCGAGCTCGTACAAAGTGAAAAAAGGTGTGTATATTTTTTTAAATGTTTGCTTAAGCTTGGTTTGAAAAATTATTTTGAAGGAATTCAAAGGGCATAGTGAAGCATTATTATCAGTAATTGATGCCCCGAAGAAAGGAAATGGAAACACCTAGTAGGCGACCTGAAAGCTCTAGCATGACTCATGAAGAAGAGGAAGAAATGCAACATGATATATCAAAATTACGAGACCAAGTGCAACAAGTGCCACTTGCACAAAAAGGTGTAGAAGCTAAGATGAATGACGTGGAAGCTAAGATGGATGATCTAAAGATAGATTTGAAGACAGACATGGAAGAATTGAAGATAAATATGAATAAGTTGATACAAGAAAGGGTCACTAAGGGTGAAAGGGTAGTAAAGGAAACTCATGATGAGAACAAAAGAAATGTTAATCATGATTCCGTAGATCTAAAGTTGGATAAAAAGCCCACCATATTCAAACAATCGATATGAGGAAGTTTGATGGCAAGGATCCCGCAACATGGATATTAGAGTTGGAGAAATTTTTTGATCTCAATAATGTGCAAAACACACAAAAGGTACGTATCACAACTTTATATTTGGAACCAAATTAGTTTGTATGGTATCAATGGCTTTGCTCTCGTAAAAAATTTATCACTTGGGAAATTTTTACGGAAGAATTGATAGCACATTATGAGGATACAAAAAGCAACACTTTTTTTAGTCAGTTTATAAGTCTCAAAAAAATCAGTTCAATAATGGAGCACATTGAGGAGTTCTAAAAATTGAACATAAGGGTAAAAGATATTCCAGAGGAGCATAGGATTGATGTGTTCATAGGGTCTTTAAAGGATAATATCCAACATGATGTTCACCTTTGGGAACCTGATTCATTAGAGAAGGAATTCAAGTTAGCAAGAAAAGTGGAAAGCAGAATTATGGCAACCAAGAAGCATACCACTCACAACTATAAACATGGAAGTGTTGTTTCCCTTAGTCTTCCACAACCTATATTATTGAAAACACAACAATTGGAAGAAAAAAGAGCAAAAGGGCTTTGTTACAGTTGTGATAGCAAATACACTAAAGGTCATAAGTGTGTTGAGAAGAAATTATTCTACATAGATTATGAAGAGGAAGACGAAAAGGAGCAGGAAAGGTCAAAAGAAGAGGATATACTCTAGGAACAAAGCCTAGATGAAGAACAATGAATCCGACCATATCTTGTAATGCATTGGTGGGAATTACCACTCCAGAAACCATCAAGATAGAAGGACAAATCAAGAAGAAAAAGGTAATAGTGTTGATTGATTCAGGAAGCACCCACAATTTTATTCATTGTAAGGTAGCAAAAGAATTGAATTGATTCCTATATCGAGAACTAGAGTGTCAAGTGATGATTGTAAATGGAGGAACAATAAATTTCTCTAGAAAGTGCCATAATATCAAGCTATCCATGGGACAATATGTATTGACTATCCCAATGCTTTCCATTCCAATGGGAGGTGTTGATGTTGTACTAGGAGTCTAGTGGCTACAATCCTTGGGTGCAATAGCTTTTAATTTTCAAGAACTTTTCATCAAATTTTCTACGGAAGGAAAGGAAGTTGAATTAAGGGGT
>APFE031356632.1:40401-83592 GCA_000404065.3 Pinus taeda | reverse complement strand
TATATATATAGCAGACGCTTCCGCGGACGCTTCGCTTCCTAGATTTTTGGAAAATGACGCTTCCGCGCTCCGCGCTTCTGCTTCGCGCTTCCGCTTCGCTCCCGCTTCGTGCAACATTGCTAAAAATAAACACCAGTGCATGCTCAACATATTACAAGTCAACAACTAAAGGAAACAAGAACAAACACACCATATGACACCATTGTTTTTGGACTAATGTCCCCAGAAAAACCCAATGTGGGAAAATCGGTGCAGCTATCTGAGGGTTTTCTTACTAAGCAATATCAGAGTACAATTTGGGTGCCGAAACTGGTCTACCCAATAGAGAATTTCTTTGGTAGTAATACCTCTCAATTTCTGACAAATCTACTGGCTGAAACCCTAGATAATCCTTCCGGCAGCTACTCAGCACCAATCTGCCTCAGAAACCCTAGCCTTTGTCCAATCTAGACTGCATCAACCTGTCCTAGCCCAATGCTGGCCCTGCGTCAGCCCTGCGTTAACCTCTCCTAGCCCAACGCAGGCCTCTGGTGCTCTGCGCAACACTTAGTTGCCTCTGCGTAGCCCTGCGTGAGCACTGGCTGCTCCTGCGTCGCTCTCTCTCGCTGCTCTACCGGCACTATTTTTGCCTCTCTGTCTCTCTGTACTCAATGCCCCTTAGCTACTCTCCGATCGTTGATTTTATCTCTTTTAGCAAACCCCGCTCTAGGGAATAGAATGACTAATCACTCTGGTGTATTCTTCAAGTGACCCTCAAGCCTCCTCTTATCATTTTCTTGTTGACATTTGAAGGACCGAGATTAAGTCCCTAATCAACGGCTAAGATTAGATTTGGCATGATCCATATCTTTTGGACCACTTACATAGATTCATATTAATACACATTGATATTTTATAAACTTAAGGACTCCATTAAAAATATTAATTATTTTAATATCCCCTAATCTGTTTAGAATTTGCCCAAACCTTTTCTGGGTATTGGAGATTTCATGTGCCCCAACCTCTCCACCAAATTTCGTGGTTAGAGCACATCCGATGCTACCCCAAATCAACAATTTCAACTCAAGATTATCATTTGATGCTCTCTGTCTGGGATTGATTTTAATTTTTAACTACTTGGTGGTTTCCACAATTATGTTTATGAGATTATATTTATGAAATAATACATGATATTCACTTATGGGTAAAGCTGTATTGGTGAAGTTACATACTAGTAACACAAACAAGAAGGTATTGCCCCTTTTTGTTGTGTTTCCCATCTATTGTCATTGTTTGTGGATGCTGTTTTAATGGAAGCGTGTTAATGACGAAGAGTTTTCTTGTTGCAGGATCTAGATGCTGTCGAGGCACTTATTCAAGGACTTGTTCTCTTCCAAGGAGGGGTTTTAATGGTATGCTTTCATTGTTGTCAAATGTTCCTCTGTTAACCTCTTTTCTTCATATGATATTCTTATTATAAGGTTTCCTCCTGATACATTGATTTTGCTTGATCTGCAGGTTAGTCATGATGAACATCTAATTTCTGGAAGTGTTGATCAATTATGGGTGGTATCTCAAGGAAGAGCAACACCTTTTAATGGAACATTTCAAGATTATAAAAAGACCCTCAAGGCGGCATAGCGAAAGGCTTAGCTGCGATGATATTCTATTTCATTTAAAATATCTCATCCATCGTGTCAAGCAGATTTATATGTAAAGTCTACACATCTTGCAATCCAGATAAAGGGCCGTGGGGAAAGTCAACACACATATAAGCAATTGATCCATTATTTTCATTCTTCAATGTGAAAGCTTTCAAAATTTTATCTTTTGTCTTCTTTTTATATGTAATATCAGCTCGCAGATGATAATATTAATTACCAGCATCTTATTGGTTTTCCACTCTTAGGGGACTGTGGATGAGTTACAAGTTGTCTTCAGTAAGAATTGCTTACATTTATAGTCTATAGATAACTAATAAAAACATTAGGCAATTCAAAAGTCTAAATTTTAATATTAAGGTGTTTCCTTCATGGTTATTCATCCATTATGAAGGAAGACCAAAACCACAGCTGAAACAGAGTGTGGATGTAAGTGTAGAACTCAAGTATTGAAGAGTAGGCTGGGGGAAAAGGTATCTGGATGAGTTATAGCATGACATATATGCCTTATCATCGGACGCCTTGCAAGTATCCATGATACTAGAATGCTTACCATGTTCAAAAGGTTGCACTAATGCATCGTTTTTCGGCATGAGATAAACATGAAAGTGGAGAGTAGAGTTTTTCTTTCATTCATTATTTCCATTTGTTTGTCAGCTTGTAAATGTTATTTATAGTAAAGCCAAGTGCCTTTATTTTTCTCAACTTTTATGATATAATCGGAGTGACAAACTATGTTAGAGACTATAATGTGAACAACTCAAGACAGCAATTTTATAATGGCTATAATATCATAAACAGGCACTTAAATAGACAAACTATTTTTAGACAGCGAGCTTTGAAGCTTGAATTCGTCCTTGGCACTGTTTTAAACAAAGCTTTTCTTTTCCCTTTAAATATGCGATAAATTAACATTCCGAAATGGAATCTCTATGACCGCTGGTGCAAATTGATGGCATTAATTGGCTGATGGAAGTACTTAGTCGAAAATCTTGACACCACAACTATACAAGTAACAGAATCATTATGTGATTATTACCAAAACTCTGAAAGTCTCCGAGAACTCACGAATCTTTCAAGTCAACAAAAGAGTAATCGCCCAAAGACTTCCTCTCGAACCTAGTTACTTATCCAAAATTGAGGAAGACCAGCAAAGTCTCCGAGTTTGACGTGAGATTCCGGAGTCAAGAAACTCTGTAGGTTGCTGGGCTTGAATTCACTTTATATATATATCAGTGTTGCGAGCATCATGTTGGGATTAAATCGCTGAGGGTCTGATAATCAAGAAAAATCGTTAAAATGGGGAAAAAAACAGAAAATTGGCCAATACGTTTTTTTTTTTTAATATCTAAAGCATCTACAATATAAAATAAATGCATTGACACAAATATGAAAGAAAAAAACTAATATATAAGATGTGCAATATTATTTCTATTGCTACATCACATATATAACAGTGAAGTTTTGAATATTAACTCTGGAGTCTCTACTCAGCGTCAAAATATCAACAAAAAATACAATAATGTATCTCATATCCTGAGTCATAATGTCATATACAATAAAATGAACCAAATAACTATTACTATTGATTTCTTTGGCCCTTCTTGCGAGAAGATGCAACTTTTCCTCTAGATGTAAATGGCGGTGGAGTTGACAATGGACAATATTGTGCTTTAGAAGCTAAAAAACTAGGAGCTATAGGAGGTAGACCACGTCCTCTACTGGTGATGGGGGTAGATGGTGTCATCTCCTCCTCCTCCTCCTGTACCCCTTCTCGTACCTCCCGCTCTAACCAATCCGGGGCCAACTCCATGATAGGCCTCTCAACTTCAACCCTCCATGCAACAATGATGTCAATCTTATTCAATGAGATGGCCTCCACATTAGGTGTCCTCTCAAGTTGTCTTAGCGACAATCGAAAATTGTAGTAGACATAAACCATGTCATTAAGTCGTTAGGACTCCAACCTGTACAAGGGTCATAAATTGATAAATAATAAAATAATAACTATAAAAATAATTATTTAATGATTCAAAAAATTAATTGGAGATTTGGAATATTTTAACTTGTTACGCTTCTTAGTGTGTATTTTTTCAAATATATTGCAGTTGTGCTCACATCTTGAGGAGCTACATGTTTGGCTGAGCACTCGAATGTTAAGCTTTTTGAGATTGGGTACTCTGCGACCGTAGCTTCCCCACCATGCATTTACAACAAATAAGATAAACATAAAAATAATAATAATAATAATAAAATTAAAAAAATTGAAATTTGAAAGTTGAAGCAAAGTATGAACTTGAAGAGAATAAAATTTGAAACAAACTAAAAATTACTTGGCATTTTAGTTTTCTTATCCACAATAGTCATGTCAAAGCTAAATGTGCGACCTACCATCCTGTATATCTCCATTTGTTTTGGAGATTTTTGCACGTTCTGTTAGAGATGACATCATCCTCTGAACACAAGTGAAGGATCCATCCATGACCTCAACATCAAATAAGAAATGGTGAGAGTAATAAAATGCGGGGTTCAGGTAGATACCTGCACCATGAATGGAACAATGGAGTGTATTGTTCCATTGCTCATCAATCACTTCTGATAGGAGGAGTTGTTTCTCAAACTCTCATCCCCCTTATCATCATAGTAGCTCTGAATGAATTTTTTAGCCTTAACCATGACCTCATACAAGTAATCCATTGCGGACTTGTCTCCATCAACTAATTGAATAACTTTTACTAAATGTTTAGTAATGCTACAGAATTCTTGCACTCCCATTCATAAGCTTTCCTGGTATGAAACTAAAAGCTTTCCTAGTATGAAACTAATCTTCATATGGCCTCTCCCTCTAGTTTGTGGCTAAATGCCAAAGCATGCCACTCCTATGAAAAAAACATTATTTTCACATTCTACATAGAATTCAAGAGGGATTGAAGAGATATGAAATTGGTGGCAAACCGTGTAATTGTAGGGCTCGCCAACTCGTTGTTGGTGAATGTTCTCATCAAATGAAGCACGACTTAATGCTTTTTTATGACTCAACAATATCTTTGATAAAATGAATTTCTCGTATGTCCTCCAACATCAAATCAATGCAGTGTGTAGCACAAGGTGTCTAAAATAGGGTCGGATGCTTCTCCATAAGCATCTTGCCAGCAACAATATAATTTGTAACATTGTCCGTTATGATTTGGACAACATGTTGTAGACCCACCCTTTGAATGAATACATCCAACAAATCCCATAATAATTGTGCATCTTTGATATGTTTAGATGCATCAACAACTTTAATAAACATTGCCCCCTTGGGACAATTAACCAAGAAGTTGATAAGGCTTTTACCATTTTGATCAGTTCAACCATTTGACATCATAGTGCATCATGTTTGTGCCCATGATGCCCTAAACTCCTCCAATATCTTAGTGCATTCAACCTTTTCATTTTGAAGAATGCGGCTTCTAAATTCACCATATGAATAAGGGACTTTGTACCCTGGGCCAACAATAGCAATAACATCAACCGCAGACTGGAAAAATGAATTGTTCCTGGCAACGTTGAAAGGAATATCACTCTAAAGAATAAACTTGCCCAACAACTTCGCAAGAACACTCTTTGCTCCTTGATTAGTCTCTTCTCTCCAAGGAAGGAGCGAAGAGTGTTCTCAGGTTTCTTGAATAGGGTTAACTTAAGAGACCAAGATTCTATAAGAAAGACGAGAAGAGCAATGTGGAAGAAAAGAGATCGAGATTATAAAGGAAACTGAGAAGAAAAGTTAGAGACTCTAGAAAAAAGCCGAGAAATGGAAGAGGAAGAACATCAAGGAGGCTAGTGACTTGGTCTTGGGAGGACTCTAGTCAAGGATCTTTATCATAGTCTTGGTATTCGTTAATTGAAGATCTATAAGAATCATTTCTTATTGGGTTTTCCTCCCAAAGACCTAAAGGTTTTGGCCCTGGATGGCAAGCCTACATACTGTGTCTCTTGTCCTCTTGCTTATTTGGTAATTGTTTTGATGAAAAGAACACAATAATAACAAAATGAAGAGAAGATCATAATCCAAGAAGGAAAAGTATATCACAAGCAATTATCAAGAAGAGAAATCTCGTAACTTTCGATGCCCTAGATTTCTTAACATGGTATTAGAGGTTAGGTGCTAAAGTCAAGAAGGGGCATCTAATCAAGAAGAGACACGAGAATCAAGTTTGAAAGAAGGATCAAAGAAATCAAAGGACACCAAGCAAGAAGATCAAGACCTTCATCACACCAAAACCTTAAGACAAAGAAATCTACTCAAGTAAGAAGTCTTGAAATCATATTTAAGAAGGAAGCAGGAAGAAAGACCAAAACCCTAGAAGTATTTCCAAAATTATCATCGAAGGAAGCTCTTCAAGATCGAAGGTAGACTAGAACATTTAAGAAGGATCGTGAAGCAAGCTCTCCATCTCATATTCAAGTAGTCTATCAACATCAAGATTAAGGAGGAAGCAAGCATCAAATACTCAAGTAAGTTTATGACTTCCTTTGATACTATCAAAATGCCTTTTTGAAAGGAAAACAACAAATTGGTTGGGGCTACAAACTTCCTTACATGGAAGAAAAGAACATACCTAAATCTCATTGAGAATGAAGTCATGGACCACATCAAAGGGTCAATAACTCAACCTCCCAAAGAAGATACTCAAGCACATGCTAGATTCATGAAAGGAGAAGTGAGAGCCCAAAGGATTCTCATAGAATCCATCAAAGACTCTCATTGCATATATCAAAATTAGACATTGCAAAAGCTATATATGGCAAGTTAGTAGAGTTGTTTTCTGTAAGTACTGCTAGAGAAGTAATCTCTTTAAGGCAAGAATTCTACAAATTGAAGATCTCAAGGGAAAAAGGAATAACCTCATATTTTATGAGGATTTCTTAAATAAGAGATTAACTTCAAGATCTGGGTGAAATAATATCCGACAAAGAAATGACCATTGTAGTATTGAATGCACTACCGGCGGAATGGGGCAAATTCGCTTCAAGTATCTATGGGAAGAAAGAAGCCACTCTCTTTCAAGATTTATGGTCATTGTGTAAGATCGAAGAAACCATAGTGAAGGCAAAGTCAAATGTAGGAACAAATGAGTAGAATCAAGCATATGCTGCGATGTCAAGAGAAAAAGGAAAATTTGGAAAATTTGGTCCCCAAAAGAAGAACATGGCTAAAGTACATTGCTATGTATGTCAAGAATATGAGCATTATCGAAGAGATTGTCCTAACTTTAAAAGGGACAATAACTAGAGGAATAAGGAAGAAGCCCATATGACCGAAGAAGTAGAAGAGCCTGAGACAAAGAAGCCTAAGGAGGAAGTGAAAGATGGCCACTATGACTGAGAGAATCTCCTTCACAGGAAGGAACTCTTCTGTTGTGTATATTATAGATAGGAAGCATTGAAAATAAGATAGGATGCATCACATTAGAGATTGGCATCATGGTAGAAGCATTAGAAGTAAGAGCTCATGACATTTATATTATGATAGACGTATGGAACAAAACCTATGGAAGTCAACAATGTAGGATATAGCTCTTGGAAAACCTCATTAAAAGCTCAAGTAATACTTATGAAAAAGGAAGAAGTCATCTAGGAAAAGGGTTATCATACATCTGTCAACAGGTAACATCTGCAGGATATGACATACAAGATCCTCAAGATTCTCTGATGGAATCTTTATTGTAAGATTCACCGATCAAGAGGAATAGCAAGTGTTTCTTCAAGAATTCCAATCTTGTGGAATTCATAGGATGATGATATGATAACATAACAGTGAAGCAGGTCAAGGGGTGAAATCCCTTCAGTGAAAGAAAGCTGTTGCAGGAAGTCTAGATGGCCTAAAAGGAAAGATGAGGTATGTATGCTCACATTCGATATTAGGAAAGTTCATGTCATATGGTTCCAGACAACATGGATCACTTCACTATCTAAGCATGATCAAAGAAATTATCTCCTCCTTCAAGGGGATTCAATAATGCATGGGTCACACATTTATTAGATGAAATCAACATAATAGGTCCTCATATGGAGTATGAGGAAGTTGACTACAATTGAGGAACTCTGAAGCTCCCGGGAATGAAATCTATAGAGAAAGGAAGGAAGAGATCATGCAACAATGGTAAAGGTAGTCAACATCTGAAGACCAAGAAGATTTGACTATGATATCTCTTAGAAAGATATGGAGACTCTGTTGGAAGTCTGAAAAAGATGGATACCTTTGACAAAACATATCTTTAGGAGATGAGTCAACATGTACGTTGGATGTTGATGCCTACAGGTAAATGTCATGGTGAAAGACCATCACAAAGGTAATTATGATTTAAATGTTCACTACTTATTTATGAACTAGCATATAGATGGGCTTATGCAGGGTTGTTGAAAGGAAGAACTGTGGACGTCTTCCAAGAGGAACATGTAGAAGGAAGTAGGATCCTTCCGAAGAAGAAAGCATAATGAAGGCAACATACCATGAAGCAAGGCTAGATGTAGAATGATGAATCACTTTCTGATGAAAGAAATGATAACATGATTGACTCATGGATAAAAGTGATGGATGGTCTATGCCCTATGAAGGAGTCCCAAAAGATGAAGACTAGGTGACAAAGAAATTCATGACATCGAAGGAAGGAGCTCTTCAAGCAGCTAGTTGTCCCATCATCTCCACCTGAGAAGCTGTCATAGGTCCCAAATTAAGAGGGAGCGTGAAAATAAGTTTCTTACTTGGAAGAAACTTGGAAATTCCTGAGCCAAGAGGGATTTTAGGTACATTCCTTGTGTAAGAATGAGTAAATTCCTTTATCAGAATAGATATGTGCTCCCTAATTGAGAGTGAGAGATATACACATCATTCTAGTCTTCACTTGGGAAGACAAAATGAGAGGATTGGGTAATCATTTGGCATCCGATACTATTTGAAAATGAGATAGGGCATCCAAGATAAGAGTAGTCATGGAGGACCGATATTCTTTGAGGATTGTGAATCCAAGATAAGAATAGTCCTAATGGAACACACCTTGAGAATTTAGGTGGGGTATGTTCTGAGAGAGATAATAATGAGAGTGTTTATAAGTCAATGGTCTCGCCAGCATTAAGCTAAGATCTTGTGGATAGAGAGACATTAGGCAAGGCCTTGCTATGTGACAATGCTGGTTGATATGATGCTAAACAAATGGGTAACCAATTTGATTCTTCTTATGAGAAATTCTTCACATTTAGAATGACCAAGTACTATTTTGAATACCTCCTTAGTTAAGAGGAGTGTTGTAAAGTGTAACTAGGTCCAATCTGCATAATGATATGTAATTGAATTTTTATGTAAAGAGATGAAAAGAAGAAAATTAAAATTATTGTAAAGCTTGCATCATGACTTTCATGAGCAAGGTATTTTATTTTTGAGTCAAGGCTCCCATTGAGAGCCTTTAGGAATTTTGTCGTCTAGTCATAAAAGAATAAAGGAGTCATTGTCATGTAATGAAGTCATGTTACATTGTAAAGAGTCACACTTGTCTATGTAAAGTCATCCTCCAAGACCTTTTCACTAGCCCTCTTCAAGTTGGTCTACAACAAATGAAGAAACCTAGAAGATCATGTCAACTCTCCCTCAAGTAATCATGTCAGCCTAAAGGACATGAGACAACATGTATATAAAGCAGCACTCGGCCTCATTTGGAGGCAAGTAATTCGGTGAAGAAGAGCCTACAATCATAAGTGCGAAGAAGGACTAGAAAACATAAGCAAAGGACAAAAGAAGGACAATGAAGGAAGGGATACTTTTGGGAAGTTTGATTTGAGCTTATATACTCTCCCATGCGTGAAGGTAGCAAGCAGATCTGAAGGCATATAGAGAAGATTGAAGAACTTGTTGCTCCATTGAGGTGACCTCGTTTGGGTAAAGGATCTCATAAGAGGACGCTGAGTAGAAGTGCTATAGGTCTCTCTCTCTTGAAGAGACTAATAAAGGAGTGAAGAGTGTTCTAGGGTTTATGGAATAAGGTTAACTTAAAAGACCGAGATTCTTTAGGAAAGCCGAGAAGCGTTGTTTGGAAGAAAAGAGGCCAAGATTCTCTAGGAAGTCGAGAAGAGCAGTTCGAGGCTCTAGAAGCAAGCCAAGAAAGGGAGGAGGAAGAACATCAAGGAGGCTAGTGACTTGGTCTTGGGAGGATTCTAGTGTCAAGTGTCTTTGTCATTGTCTTGGTATTTGTCAATTGAAGATCTAGAAGAAGAATTTCTGATTGGGTTTTCCTCTAAAAGAGTGAGAAGTTTTGGCCCTCGCTGACAAGCCTACATACTTTGTCTTTTGTCTTCTATTGTTTATTTGGTAATTGTATTGATGAAAAGAACATAATAATATCATAACGAAGAGAAGATCATAATCCAAAAAGGAAAAGTATATCACAAGCAATTATCAAGAAGACAAACCTCCTAACTTCCGATGCCCTTGATTTCTCAATACATTAGGTTCACCAAATTCCCACAGAGGTTCCAATTTCCTTGGCATTTTTGTAACATTGTTGAACTTGAGTTTTAATGTAAGATGAAGTTTGAACCTAGGGCACAAGAAGAATTGCAAGTTAAAAAAAAATAAACTAAAATTTACATACAACATTTTAAAATTTTGACAAAAAAACCTTCAACTCAATGCAACAATAATGAGAAAAAATACACATTCAAACCCAAGCAAAAATGATGGAAAAAAAAATAGGGCACAAGAAGAAATTAAACAAATAAATCTAACAGTCAAGTTTTTGCATTTTTGAGCAAAATAAACTCTCTCCACTAAATGCAACAAAAATGAAAAAAAAACACAATCAAACCCAAACAAAAATCATGGAAAATAAACAGGTGATAAAAATCCAAAGAAAAACAAGAAAAAAAAAACAAAAGAAAATGGTCAAATTTGATGCCCATACCTTAAAACCACGCTTTGTTGAAGAAACTTGGTCCAAACTTGATTTTTTTTTTTTTTTTTTGCTTGGGATGCTAATTCCTTCACTTTTCTCCTCTCTTTCACTTGTAGATGGGTTCTCCTCCTTAGCTCTCACTATTGCCCCCTGTCTGAAAAAAATGAGCGAAAAAAAACCAAATTTTGCTTTAAGAAGTAGTTGTTTTGCGCCCTTGATTTTTTTGTGATGGATTGCGATTTTTAGAAAATAAAAAAATCAATGAAAAAATCAGCCAATAAAATCGTCTCTGTGAAAAAATCGCGATGTGCGCATCACTTTTATTATATATATGATAAAGGCAGAAAATGGAACATGGCAGGAAAGGGAAGACCTACACCTCATAAAACAAAAAGCAAAACCTTAGGCTCGACAAACTTCTTGTATCAAATTGGAGCGTTCTTGAGTGGAGAGTTGTTGAAGGAAGCTTGTATTTGCCAACGAGGGACCAAACCAAGGTGGATAGCCATTACTATGCATTCTTGGATCTATGGTTCCATTGCAATATGTTTCTGGAGAAGGTATTTGCTAGTTTTTTTTTTTTTTTTTTTTTTTTTTTAAAGAGTTCTTAATTGCATTTGTGATTTAATTTTTATAAATGTCAAACAATGATGCAAATTATGTTTCAGTTAGATGATTTCTATGTGAGAAATGTCCTACTATGATTTTGGAGAATAGGTAGGTTGGTTTGGGGGCACAAAATTGTTAATGAATACTTGGGTATTGAACTTTATGAGGGAGTTCAGAAATGGGAACTCTATTTACCCAACAATCACATGCTTTGCAACAAAATTTCAACTCTGAGATTTTTGACGAGTACATACCATTGAAATAAACCTTTGTTAGTCATAAAAGAGCTATCTTGGAAAAACCACATAATGCTAGATGCAATGTTTGTTGAGGTTTAGTTTGTAGAGACGAATTGTGGGCCTTCTCTTGTGAATGCTTTGAGGGTTGTGGATGGAGAAAAACAATTAGTGGGATAAATTTACTAGTGTATTATGAATAGTGCTAAAAAGGCCATAAAGACTTTGTATAAAGGGGGTGAAGCTAAATATGGTCCCATTTGGTGAATTATCGATCCCATGTGAGCATATGCAACAATATTCATCTTTGCAATGCAATGAGAGCATACACAATCCCAATGTACAAGGAAGTAATAATGAGAGTTGTACGAGGAAGTAATTGCCTTTTATGGATTTAGTTCAATGATTTGTATGAGGAAGCATAATGAGAGTTTTACGAGGAAGCAATTGTGTTTTATGGATTTAGTTCAATGATTTGACTTAGGACTTGAATGCACTATGTAAGATTTAATTTGAAAATTGTTAAATTTGTAATTTAAATTTTATTTTTTTCCTTTTCCAGTTTCGAGTTGCTAAAATATCAATCTTTATTTTCGTGTATTTGATCAACAGGTGTAACAAGTTGGAGCATGAGCAATTGGTTAAGTTGGTCTTTGGTTACTACAACCTTTACCTTCTCATGAAACATTTTCCACGAAATATGGATCTAAATTGTAATAGATAATTTTTTTCCAAACATTGATCGGATTGATTGGGTTGTAGAGGAGGAAGCTTTTAATGAGTTGAGTTGGTTTAACATAGAGATTGATGATCTTTCTAGCACATCAATGTACTAAGATGTGGACATCGCAATTTTGGGTTGAGCCAATTTGTTTAGAGACCATTAGTGTTACATGTCATAGCTTTTCAAGGTATTACCAAGGCATATATGAGAGTCAATAATTGAGGCATTGTTTGTTTGAAATATTTGAATGTCATTGATTTATTTATAAATCTCCAAGGTGCAGCCTTCTAATTTTTCCTATTGTTGAGGTTGAGTTCAAGCCACCAATTACTCTGAAGTGAAGAATTGTTGAGTCTAATAAGTTTGGTTTTTATTTTCATTTTCATAGTGGTTGGTTTTATATGGTAATGTTCGATTTGTAGGTTTTCTTCACTCGAGTTGATGATTCTAATTTGCTATGACTACTTTTAGGTTCAAACACACACACATTGTACTATGCAAGATCATGTACACAAAAGGATTTCACACTAATTCTTGGCAATCGACTCTTTCCCTTGATATGGATTGGTTACAACTTTTGCACTTGTGCATTGCGCACATTCATTGACAAAGACAAAACAAAAATTTACAACATTATCCTATTCACCTATTGTTCCTTTGATATGGATTATAAAAGAAGTTTGAATATTTTACATTTTGACATTTTTTAGCTTTCCATTATTGGAATTTAATCATGAAATCTTTTGTTATAGCATTTTCTAGATTATTTGTGTCAAATTATTTCATGTAATGGAGTCTTTTTTATAGTGTGATTAACTCCAAATCATAGATAAATCACATAAAATGCAGTGCAAAACCCAATAACACGACAAAAGAGATAAACCCTATAAATATTTCTTTAATAATAAAAACTAAAGATAGATGTTTACTTGCATTTTCTAGAGGGCAACCTCCAAGACCAATGCTTCAAACACAATCACAATTCTTGGAAAACATTAGATAGCATTCTATTTAATATACAATTACACAAATAATCTTAATTAGTTGTGGGCCTAGTTATAATGAAATACCACTAATTATTTTGGGCCTTCCTAACAAAGATGACCCTTTTTTACAAGGTGTGACTATCAATTAATTATTTAATAAGTGTTATTTAATGAAGGTGGCATCACACATTAATAAAATATCTAAATAAGGGGGGTCTGGGTGGACCCTAAGATGCCCCTCCCCCTTTGAAAGCATCATTGTCATCGATATTGAAGGTGATGAAATTTAATTAGTTGTGGGCCTAGTTATAATGAAAGACAACTAGTTATTTTGGGCCTTTCTAACAAGGATGATCCTTTTTACAATGTGTGACTATCAATTAACAGTTTAATGAATGTTATTTAATGAAAGTGGTCTCACACATTAAGCAAAACAAAAAGAAAAACCTTAGGTTTGACAAACTTTTTGTATCAAATAGGAGCATTCTTGAGTGTAGAGTTGTTGAAGGAAGCTTGTGTTTACCAACGAGGGACCAAAACTAAGGTGGATAGCCATTACTATGCATTCTTGGATCTATGGTTCCATTGCAATATGTTTCTAGAGAAGGTATTTGCTACCGTTTTGACTTTTTCTAAGAGTTCTTAATTGTGTTTGTGATTAAATTTTTATAAATGAGAGTCAAACAATGATGCAAATTATGCTTCAGTTAGACGATTTCTATGTGAGAAATGTCCTACTATGATTTTGGAGAATAGGTAGGTTGGTTTGGGTGCACAAAATTGTTAATGAATACTTGGGTGTTGAACTTTATGAAGGAGTTCGGAAATGGGAACTTTGTTTACCTAGCAATCACATGCTTTGCAACAAACTTTCATCTCTAAGATTTTTGACGAGTACATATCATTGAAACAAACCTTTGTCAGTCATAAAACAACTATATTGGAAAAACCACGTAATGCTAGATGCAATGTTTGTTGAGGTTTAGTTTGTAGAGACGGATTGTGGGCTTTCTCTTGTGAATGCTTTGAGGGTTGTGGATGGATAAAAACATTTAGTGGGATAAATTTACTAGTGTATTATGAATAGTGCTAAAGAGGCCATAAAGGCTTTGTATAAAAGGGGTGAAGCTAAATATGGTCCCATTTGGTGAATTATTGATCCCATGTGAGCATATGCAACAATATTCCTCTTTGCAATGCAATGAGAGCATACACAATCCCAATGCACGAGGAAGCAATAATGAGAGTTGTACGAGGAAGTAATTGCCTTTTATGGATTTAGTTCAATGATTTATACGAGGAAGCATAATGAGAGTTTTACGAGGAAGCAATTGCCGGATTTAGTTCAATGATTTGACTTAGGACTTGAATGCACTATGTAAGATTTAATTTGAAAATTGTTAAATTTGTAATTTAGATTTTATTTTTTCCTTTTCCAGTTTCGAGTTGCTAAAATATCAATCTTTATTTTCATGTATTTGATCAACATGTGTAACAAGTTGGAGCATGAGTGATTGGTTAAGTTGGTCTTTGGTTACTACAACCTTTACCTTCTCATGAAACATTTTCCACGAAATGTGGATCTAAATTGTAATGTATAAATTTTTTCCAAACATTAATCGTATTGATTGGGTTGTACAGGAGGAAGCTTTTAATGAGTTGAGTTGGTTTGCCATAGAGATTGATGATCTTTCTAGCACATCAATGTACTAACATGTGGACATCACAATTTTGGGTTGAGCCAATTTGTTTAGAGACCATTAGTGTTACATGTCATAGCTTTTCAAGGTATTACCAAGGCATATATGAGAGTCAATAATTGAGACATTGTTTGTTTGAAATCTTTGAGTGCCATTGGTTTATTTATAAATCTCCAAGGTGTAGCCTTCTAATTTTTCTATTGTTGAGGTTGAGTTCAAGTCATCAATTACTCTGAAGTGAATAATTATTGAGTCTAATAAGTTTGATTTTTATTTGCATTTTCACAGTGGTCGGTTTTATATGGTAATGTTTGATTTGTAGGTTTTCCTCGCTCATGTTGATGATTCTAATTTGCTATGACTAATTTTAGGTTCAAACACACACACACATTGTACTATGCAAGATCATGTACACAAAAGGATTTCACACTAATTCTTGGCAATTGACTCTTTCCCTTGATATGGATTGGTTACAACTTTTACACTTGTGCATTGTGCACGTTCATTGACAAAGACAAAACAAAAATTTACAACATTATCCTATTCACCTATTGTTCCTTTGATATGGATTATAAAAGAAGGCTAAATATTTTACATTTTGACATTTTTTAGCTTTCCATTATTGGAATTTAGTCATGCAATCTTTTGTTATAGTGTTTTCTAGATTATTTGTGTCAAATTATTTTATGTAATGGAGTCTTTTTTTATAGTGTGATTAACTCCAAATCATAGAGAAATCACATAAATTGTAGTGCAAAACCCAATAACACAACAAAAGAGATAAACCCTATAAATACTTCTTTAATAATAAAAACTAAAGATAGATGTTTACTTGCATATTCTAGAGGGCAACCTCCAAGACCAATGCTTCAAACACAATCACAATTCTTGGAAAACAATAGATAACATTCTATTTAATATACAATTACACAAATAATCTTAATTAGTTGTGGGCCTAGTTATAATGAAATACAACTAATTATTTTGGGCCTTCCTAACAAAGATGATCCTTTTTACAAGGTGTGACTATCAATTAATTTTTCAATAAGTGTTATTTAATGAAGGTGGCCTCACACATTAATAAAATATCTAAATAAGGGGCCTTTGGGTGGACCCTAAGATGCCCCTCCGCATTTGAAAGCATCATTGTCATCGACATTGAAGGTGATGAAATTTAATTAGTTGTGGGCCTAGTTATAATGAAAGATAACTAGATATTTTGGGCCTTTATAACAAGGATGACCCTTTTTACAATGCGTGACTATCAATTAACAATTTAATGAATGTTATTTAATGAAAGTCATCTCACACATTAATTAAATGCCTAAAGGGGGGTGTGGGTGGACCTGATGCCCCTCACCCTTTGAAAGCATCATTGTCATCGACATTGAAGGCGATGAAATTTTTGTAAAATCTTTGTTGGTTCCCATGTGATATCTTCTAATTGGATATTTTCACATTTAATTAAATACTTACCTAATCGTTTATTGGCACAACTGATGCTCTATGGTATCCAATACCGCTTTTGGCTAGAGCCAAATGGAACATTCTTCATCAAATTCTAGTAGGTTGGTATGCACTTTGTATTTGTTTCCACAACCTTCTTCAAACAAGACACATGGAAGATCGATGAATCTTGAAGTGGTTTGGAAGAGTTGGCTAATGTGTTGCATGATATAATAGGACCATAGAACTTAAAAGCTATATTTTAGGGGTCTTTATATTTGAGTGATGTCTATTTATAAAATTGTAGGTGAAGAAATACTTGATCCCTTTCGAAAAAAGAACATTCAGACGTATGTTGATCAATTTGTTGTTTGATTCAATTTTGTGCCATAGCCAAGTTGTCGTTGAGGATATAGATAATGTCTTCTCTAGTGTGTAGTGTTCTATCTAAATCATGAATATTGTGTGTCCTAGGCATATATGATTCCATTGACAAGGGTTTTTGGTTATAAAGAACTTCATAGAGTGTCATTTTGTAGCTCCCATGATAAGTGGTATTACACCACTATTTGACAAGGGAAAGCTTTTGAGTCGACTCCCATGGATTTTTAGAAGCAAAGCATCTAAAATACATTTCTAAGCACTCGTTGACCTCTTTTTCTTGACCATAAGTTTGAGGATGATATGTAATGTTAATATTCAACGATGTATCTTGAAGTTTATCTAGCTTTAGCTAAAATTTGTTGGTGAATGTGAGGTCTTGATCTAAGATAGTGGAAGTGGGTATACCATGTAGTTTGAAGATCTTATCCATGAAGGTCTCAAAAATTGGGGATGGAGTGAAAGGATGAGCTAGGGAAAAAAAATGAACAATTTTTTAAAGATGGTCAACCATCGCCATGGTGATTGATTTGTTTCTCAATTTTGGGAGCCCCATGACAAAAATCATTGAGATATTTGTCTAGATATGTATTGGGATTGGTAAAGACTTCAATTCTCATGGTATCTTAACCATTTCTCTTGTCGGGATAAGTTAAATATATAAACTAGGACATAATGTTTCTATCAATCCTAGTGTTTGTAAACTTAGAAACACAATACAATTTGTAGAGAGCTAGTCTAGATTCACTGCGACTTTCTAAGATTAAGTAATAAAGTTAGCTAATTAAAATAAGAAGTTAGAATTCTAACAAAAGTTAAAGCTAAGCCAAGAAAGCATGAAACACAACTTCTAAATAAAATGCATTTCTTGGGAAATAAAGCAAATACAATTGAATCATGAACACTTGGAATTGGGCTTTCACTAAGGCCTCTCACATAGGCCATGTTCTTCTACACAATCATGTTCTAGAACGTCAAGTTCCTACACTCAAATTCCCGTAAATGACTTAAATTTGAAACAATTATTAAGGGGTTGGTTATTGGATTGGTAATTGTTAATGGAAAAATCCCTCTTGCGGACAAGAACGATCTTCCTAGATATGGTAGCTCGATCTAGAACAAAACAAACAGGAATACAAAATTTTCCTTAAGTTTAATTGCAATCAAATTATGAATGGTAATGAGAGTGGGATGACCTCATACCTTTTTACAAAGATTGTCCTCACTGATTTTTTGTTGTAGCTTCAATTGTTTTCCTCAATGCTCCGAAGAAAATACTTGCAAATAATACAAACAAACAAACCATCTAAGAACACAATTCAAAAATTAATATGATAAACCTATAGATACTATCAAGGAAGTATATACCAAATCTTGTCAAATAGATAAACAATAATTTGTGGGAAAAAGCCATATAATTGTATTATGATGAAGAAAATGTTACAACATGAAGTCGCCTTGATGTTCTAGGTCCCTATTTAGTTGTTCTTGATTTTAATGCCTTGTCTTCAAAAGTCTTGAGATGAACGGTTTGATGTTTCAACTGAGTTTCACCAAAGCCAAAAGCCTTTCTGAGTTTTGCTAACTAGCCATTTGAATGGGAGATGGTTGTGCTTATAGGCTTGGGAAACGATAGGAGGAGGATAAGGGATGGAGGTTGAGATATGAAAAGTTAGGGATGCAAGTCAGATCCACAATACTAAGAGGAGATGTCATCCATGAGGCTTTTATTCCAAAATTTTCTCATATTTTTAAATTTTACCTTGATTAAAACAATGCCACACCTTTTAAATGAGAAAAGTCCAAAAATATTGTGGATTATCTGGTATACAATCTGTGACAACAAGCAAGTGTCATAGTTTTTCAAAGTGTAACTTGTGACATCATTTTGAATTATGGTTTTTTTAAGGTGGGTGCATATGTTTCTTATCTTCCACGGAAGGGATTTTATTCCATCTTCTTAAGGATTTAAAGGTAATTATGCTTTGGATGACAAAGAATAGGGGTACGACATCAATTTCCATGAGTGCGACAAAATAATGTGTAATAAAATTCCCCCTAAAGTATGAAGTCAGAAAAGTAGTGAAGACTGAATCAAAACAAGGGATCATCTCGTTAGAAACCTGCCAACAATAATCAAGGAGTTACAATACAATAATATCATATGATCGTCTTTGATGTAGGCATTCCCATACTCATAATACAACTGACTCAAAGTATATATATAGATATGAAACGACTCAAAGTATAATTATGGATATGTAAAGATCCACATCAAATAAGGAGGGACATGGCCACCAACATACATTGTGGATTGATGCCCACATGAATCAATATGAACCATAGTCACCAAACATACAATGTGGATCTCCACAACTATCATAAATACTCAAAAGAATTCATTACACCTGGACATAACAAACATGATCCAAGGTCTTCATCTCTATTATGCCATAGTATGAATCTTACCATTTTTAAGCAATGTGTTGAGGTCAAACATGGTAGGAACTGTCTAATTAGTGATTAATTATGAAAACTATTAATAAATGTGAAAGAAACCACCAATAATGACAACGGATTTTAAGGCACTCGAGTACATCCTATGAAGTGTGAATAAATGATCTAAATTTGAACATAGAATCAATCGATTAAAGGTCAATACCATCATCGAAGGTAAGGAAACCTGCCATTAAGGCATGCAAGCTCCAAGGTATTGAATAGTTTCTAAATCAACTTCCTAGATAATATGATAAAGTTGTTAGGAAATGATTCATTGCAAGAGGGTCTTGATGTATCCCCCGTCAACGACACGAAACAGGTACAAAAATGTGAAATAGAATAGAGCACAAATCAATTTAGGATTTACCTAGTGATGGTCGATGCAATAGAAGGCTTTAAGGACTATAAAAAATGGCTAAATCAAGTATGGTTGATGCAATAGAAGGCTTATGAAATGTAATCATGTTGAACCATTAACAAATGCAAAAGAAACCACCAATGATGACAATGGATCTTAAGGCACTCAAGTACATTTTATGGAGTGTGAATAAATGATCTGAAGTCAAACACTCATAGAATCAATTGATCAATGGTCAATGATGTAAATCTATTGTCTAAGGTGAGGAAACTTTCCAATAAGGCATGCAACCTCTGTTGAATAAAAGAGTAGCTAGGTTCGGCATTTGTCAAATGTAATCTTGATCTTTGTACTTGTCAAGAAAAAGAAATGTTATATTTATAAAATTATATGAATGAGTTTCTTGCTCATGTCATAGTTCTAGGAAAGTCAAAGATTCAATATTATGTTAAAAATCTCTTTATGAGAATTTATGTAATAGGTTAACCTAGTGTCAAGAAGCCCTCCAAGACAAGCACCAACTTTCTTGTCCATCAAGAGATTCATAGGATTCATATGATATCACTCAAAATTCCTCTCATACCTTAATAGAAGAAGGTGAGACATAAAGGGAGAAATACGGAATGCTACTCTCGAAAATTAAAGTAAAGAAGGTCACCTAGACCTACTCAATAGTAAAGGTATCAAGAATGAAGGAACAACTGCATGAGGATCTAGAAAATATGATAAGAAGGTAGTCATCATTGATAAGCAAGCTAAGAAATGTCAATGAACAAGAAGATTACCTCATCCGACAATTTGTGGTTTCTATTCTAAATAGAGAAAGACAAGTTGCAGTCTATAGGATAAAGGAATTCAACCATGTGCAAAAAGGATAAGAAAGGTTGGTCCTCAAGCAAAAGAAAAATAAATATAATGAAGATTCAATGCTATAGAAAGATTTTAGAAGCTCATATCACTGAAAGATGGAGGAAGCTAAAGAAAAGGGCCAAGGAAAGAGGGAATATCAAATCTCTCCTATGAGTAAGATAGTATCCCTCACAAAAGGGTCATATAATAAGCTCCTAAATCTTGTGTTATAAGATATGAAAATGATAATAAGATGCATCATGTCATCATGGAATCATTAGAAACAATAGATCGTGACATCACCATGGGAATCATGAAGGACAAAATCCATGGCATACAAACATGTAGGATATATAGCTCTTGGGAACCTCAATGGACATTGAAGAAAAGAAAGGATTCATCTAAGGTTAATCATACATCAAGTAAAAAAAAGAAACATCTTCCAGTTGGGAATATACAAGATCCTCAAAAATTCTCATCGTAGGGTTCTCTAATCTAGAGAGGAAGAAAGTGTTTCAACAAGAACTCGAACTTATGGAATCCATGAGATAATGGTACGATGACATGAAACAAATCAAGGGAATAAGTATCTCTTCAATCAAGGAAGCTGCTAGAAGAAGCCTATATGACCTGAAGGTAAAATGAGGTATGTACGCGTGTATTCAATTTTATAATGTCATGTTGTATGGTGCAGGTAATATAGATCATCGCTTCTATCTTAAGAAGCATGATCAAGAGAAAAGGTTTTCCTCCTCTGAAAAGATGCAGAAAGGCATAAGAAACTCTGATTGAAAGACCCTAGGATTGGAATGTGTGAGGAAGGAAGAGAATGATATGCAACCCTGATGAAGGCGATCAACATCCAAAATATCAAGAAAACTTGACTAGGAAATCTCCTAGAAATATATGAAGACTCTAATGAAAGTATGAAAAAGAAGAAGACCCTTGACAATGGATAACTTTGGGAGATGTGTCAACATGTATGCAGGATATTGATACCCATAGGAAGATGTATATATGAAGAGCCATCCCATAATATACTATTTGATTTAATGTTATGCTTTGATTTCTTGAATAATATCTGGATGAGTTCATGCAGGGATACTGGAACAAGAGTTATAAGTACAAGTACAACTAGAATTCATGTGGTGGATGAAAATACTTGAAAGAAACAATGATGAGGAAGTAGTCATATGATGAAGGTTCTAGATATGTATCAAGAAGGTCACTTTCCATAAATAAAGGAATGACGCGACAAACCAAGAAAGAAAGTGATGGATGGCCTATGCCCTACAAGAAAGAAGCTCAACTGAATTTTATGACATCAAGGAAAGAAGTTGATCAAGCAGCTGAAGGACCCATGAAGAAGAAGTTGATGATGAAAAGGAGAATCCCTTAGTGAGAGGGTACGTTGACAAGTCCCTAATCAAGAGAGAGTTTGAATTAAGATCACCTTTGATTACAAAGGAGTGACAATTGTGTTTTTTCATGTCATGTGTCATGCACTAGAACAAGACTAATATATGTAAGTCTAGGTGAAGGCCTTGAATGGAAGTGTAGACACATGGTAGACACAACATTCTTGTCTTCACTTGGGAAGAAAGAATGGGAGGATTGGGTAATAATCTCACATTCGATACTTTTTGAGGATGTGTACGGCATCCAAGACAAGAGAAGGCAAGAGGATCGCTATTCTTTGAGGGATGGGAACCCAAGATAAGAATAGTCCTAGAAGGTCATACTCAATGAACACCTAGGTGGGTATGTACCTTGAGAGACAATGATGAAGGTTTCTATAAATCATTGGTATCGCCATCATTGTAGCTCATGGTCTCATGGAGAGATGGAGCTGTTAGTCATGGCCTTGCACTATGACAATGCTGATTGATATGATGCTATACAGATGGGATTATCAATCTGATTCTTCTTATGAGAAATTATTCAAATTGAGAATAACCAAGTACCATTGAAAATACCTCCCTAGTTAAGAGGGAGTGTTGAAGAAAGTAGTAACTAGGTTTGATATTTGTCAAATGTAATCTTGATCTTTGTACTTGTCAAGAAAATAAAAATTATTTTTATAAAATTACATGAATGAGTTTCTTGCTCATTCCATAGTTCTAGGAAAGTTAAAGAGTCAAGATTATGTTAAAAATCTCTTTATGAGCATTTATGTAATAGGTCAACCTAGTGTCAAGAAGCTCTCCAAGACAAGCACCAATCCTCAACAAAGAAGTCTGAAAGATAAACGATGGATAAACACAGTCATGTTGACCTGCAAATTAAATATAAGTCATGTCGGCCTGCATCAATGGACACACCACTTCACACTATCATGTTAGCTAATAATGGAGGATGAGCCACTATAAATACCCAGCTAGGGTATCCGCAAAAGTGCAAAGAAGAACTCAGACTTGTTTGAGATTTTCAGAGGTCTATCACAGGGTAAACTTCACATGGGTGTAGGACAGGATCTTAGATATCTTTGATTTCAGATGAAGGTACAAGAGCTTTGAAATCTCAGAAAAGTGCAGTAAGAAACTCAGATCTTCCTGAAGTTTAAAGGAACAGTGACATAAGGAACTTCGTAGGTCACAGTGAAGAAGTGATGGAAGTCTATCCATTTCTCTGCTTTTGGATAGGCCTACTGAAGAAGCCTTGAATGTCATAGGGAAAGACTCAGATATGTCTCCTTGTAGTCACAACATATCTATGAGGAAAGGAATCTAGGTGCTCTCACAGTAAGTCGCAAATCTATCTCCTTACTGTCTCGACATACTTGTGATAAGCTATGGTGCAAAAATGATTCAAATGAAGGAGAAACTATGGTGCAATAACAATAATATTGTTGTGGTGAAGTCCTCAATGGAAGTAAATTAATGGTGTTGCAGCAATAATGAAGACCTTGTTGGTGCAAGTAGTGATATCAACAGTGACAATAACGATGATATTAGTAGTGACAAAGAAGAGGACTGGTGTCTTGGTCTTGGGGAGGCACAATAGTTCAAGGGTCATGATTTTGGTATTCGTCAATTGGAATCTCTATAAGAAGAATTATGTGTGGGTTTTCCTCTCCAAGAGGGAGAGGTTTTGGCCTTGGCATAATTCCAACTCCTTGTGTTCTTGTCTCTTTGATTTGGTAGCATTTTAATGAAGCAAACACACACACTAATAAGAAGAAGAAGATCAAGCTAAGATAAATTGCAAAAGCACTTCACAAATTGTTATCGAGTCTAGAAGAATCACATTAATCCCACCTGGCCTAGATTCTTCAACAACCTCCAAGGTGCTAAATAAGTTCTAAATCAACTCCCTCGATAATATGTTGAAGTTGATAAGAAGTGATTCATTGCAAGAGGGCCTTGATGTATCCCCCATCAATGACACGCGATGGGTACAAAGATGTGAAGTAGAATAGAGAACATATTAATTTAAGATTAACTTAGTGATGTCGATGTGATAAAAGGCTTTCGGGACTGTAAAAACTAGCTAAATCAAGTATGGTTGACACTATAGAAGGCTTAGGAACTATAATCAGGTTGAACTTCTCTTGAACATATTAATGACATGACAATTGTCCTTGAAACACTGAGCCCAAAAATGGATCACAGGCCAAAGTGTAAGACTTTTCCAAAGGGGTATGATCAATGAGAGACAAACAAATTTTCCAACCTTGACATAAGGAGTGAAAGGGCATCATGTTTAAGGGTGACTTGCTTCCACACACACACACACACACAGATATATTATATATATATATATATATATATATATATATATATATATAATATATATATATATATATATATATATATATATAATATATATAGATATATATATATATTTCCAAAATTCTCCCACAATTCCTGTAAAGTACCTCTTTATTTTTATGTGAGCTTGGGGAGGATAAAATATTCTTTAAGCATAAGCTCATCTTTTGGATGAGTCTTTCAGAGTATTTTTAATGAACCCTGGGAAGGAGTGGTTCGGTCCCAGTTTACAGATGGGATTTTATTTTTTAAGTTTTATGAGTCCAATGAAGGCACAACTAGATGTTTTTCGTGTTTAGAGAGTTCGAAAAGAAATAAAAAAGAAAATCCAAGATGGCCTTTTTCACTTAAGTTTAACGAATTCAAAAAGAGGATAAAGAAAACTCGTTTAGTGCTTTCAACGCTAAATTTTAATGAGCTAGAAGAAAGTAAAGCTCGGTGATTTTTCATATTTAGGAAGTCTTAAAAGAACATAAATAAGACTCCAAGGGAGTTCCTTTTAATAAATTTAGTCTAATAGGGCCGAAAAGGATAAAATAATACAAAGGAGAACTCTTCTAGTCATGATTGAGTAGAGTATAACTTTTTTG
Organism: Pinus taeda; assembly: GCA_000404065.3. Taxonomy (NCBI): domain Eukaryota; kingdom Viridiplantae; phylum Streptophyta; class Pinopsida; order Pinales; family Pinaceae; genus Pinus; species Pinus taeda. The sequence goes on along the minus strand of APFE031356632.1, from coordinate 58,874 downwards.
TAATTAGTCTTTTCCGTTCCGAAAAAGAGGTAAACTCTCACCAAATAGATGCCCTTTATAATCCTTTTAATGAGAATGAAAGGAAACAATTTCTCCCAAAAAACTTTTCATGTTTTGGAAGTCTGAAAAGAGCTTAAAGGAAACTCAAGAGTTCCTTTTTCATATAGTTTTTACAAGCTTGAAAAAGTGATGAAAGTATACTCGGTAACTTACTCTCATGTATTTACCAGCATGAAAAGGAACAAAGACTAAACTTGGAGATAGGTTTCTTTTTTACACAAGCTTGAAATAGAGAAAAAACTATGCTTGAGATAGGCTTCATTGACCCTGACATGACCTACAAAGTATTAATTTTTGGGCTAGATTGTTCTCTGCTTTAGATAATCAATTTTTTTTAAAAGGAAAAAATTTACACATTACATTCACTTCATATTATCATATCATCATTAATAATTATGTAGAGAGAAAATTAACATTAACAATGTAGTGGAACAATAAGGAACAACAGAAGAAAGACATACACGATAGAGACACCAAGATTTCAATCGAAGACTAGGGGAAAACCCCACAAGGGGGAAAACCCATAAATCATTTTTTCTCCTTCTATTAGATATTCATCAAATGTTCAACTGAGATATAATCGAATAATACAATGAGACATAAGTGTTTCAATAATAATAAAATTAGACCTCCTAGGGCCAACCCTGGATCATGCCTAATCCTCGTGAGATGACAACAGACAAGTGTGACCAGAGGCCCTCCACAAAACCTCTCTAATGAAACCCATAAGGTTGTCACCATATAAATTGCCACAAGTAGTAGATATCCTTGTTTCACATAGAATACATGTAACTACCACATGATTATGAGGTATTGTTGTATCATGGCCATATCAATTAAGGTCACTACCATTCACCATAGTCATAAGTACAAATGTCGTAGGCACACATATCACTGAACTGGGATTATTGTCACACATCACTGAACTAGAATCATCCCCATAAGAGTACAACCACAAATATTTGTCATAAAATCATTGACATACATCTGTTATGAATAAAATATGTAAAAATAATGTAACTAAATAATAACTAGTTATATAATAATTAATTAATGAAGAGTCATGTCTTTGAGGACATGACTGTTTGTGAAAAGGTACCTGCCTAAGTATATAAGCAGGTCCTCATCTTCATTTGTAATCATCTCATATCTTCTACACATTTCTTATATAAATATATATATCCTATCATGGATAGTTACATTTTTCAGACCTTGTGAATTGTTGCATTTACGAACTTTGTTCGTAACATTGGTATCAAAGCGTAAATGAACTTTGTTCATTACATTGGTATTAGGGTTTTTCAATCCTCTAGCCACTAAATTGTTGCAAAAGCTAGCCTGATCCATTATTTGGCCATCAATCCCTTGTGAACCTTGTTATCGTCACAATCAAATCATTTCATTACAGAGTTTTTGGAGTTTCTCTATTTTGTGAGTTTCATGATTTAAACCCCACTAAAAGAAATAAATAAATAAAAATTATAGAGAAAAAAAGAATAAAAAAAATTTATTAAAAAAACAAAGAGAAAAAAAATTATTAAAAAAAAATTACAAATAAAAAAAATTATAAAAAAGAAAGATTATATATTAAAAAAAAACAAAATTCAAAAAGAAACAAAAATGACAGCCATCCAATAACAATCACTAGCCACGATATAGTTGATCTTTGTTCTTCTGCTGCCAGTGGCCACCACCAGGGACGCTCAGACCACCATACAACGAACCAACTGCTTTCTCAACCACTCTCCCAATCACCTTATACACCCAAGTAGCCGTGGACATCGAAGCGGATGAAATCCCAACCACTGAGGCACTTGCCATTACTATCATATTGACTCCATCGTTGAACAGTACCTGTCACTGTACAAACTCCTCCACTTCGTCATTGTTTGTAAGACCTTTTACAGAGTTTGCAACTTTGCTACTTCCACGTCCTATGAAAAGTTGAACCTAGTATACGGCTTCCAAAATATGCGAATTAATATACGTGAGTATCAAACTCGAAGAGGAGAAACAACAAATGCAAAAAATACACCATTGATTATCAAGCCTTACAAAATTTGTGATTAAATCTTTGTCGATATCAAACCTGAAGAAGAGTATCATCAAAATGTCAAAGCATTATGACTTTTGATCATTAAAATAAACTTTCATTTTATTATTAAACCAAATCTTGAAGGGTTGAACTTTGGGGTGATCTTTAATGAAGGAATTAAAGCTCTTCTTGGTGCTAAGGGAATTATAATCATAGGGTAATTCTGTATAATAATAAATAATTATAAAATAATATTTATATCCTAAAATACAAAGTTATGAAGTATAAAGGCAAGTTATAAAAAAAAAAAAAAAATATTAAAAAAAGTCGCTTATTGTTGTCATTAAAGTATTGTCAACGAATGCCAATGGAATCTAATTCAAAAATGAAGGAAGGACAATTTTCCTATAAGGGTATTTTAATTACTCATCACAAATTGTTTATATTAAAAGGGAATATCCAAGGGAAAAAAGTTAGTATTGTTATCAGTACAAGCAACGAAGAAAATTACATAAATATTAATCTAGCGAATCACCTATTAATTTCAAATGCCAATGCAGGCGAAAAAAATATATTTTTTGGTGAAAAATATGAAATTAATAATTTACAAGTGACAATAGATCATTACGAGTTCATATCTCAATTTTTTGTTGTAATTATGTTTGACAGAGAAGTTGACATAATTCTTGGTTGACCTTGGTTTAAAGAATTGGGTACGTTCATGTTAAACATATATATATATATATATATATATATATATATATATATATATATATATATATATATATATATATATATATATATGATCACACATTCTGAGACATGACAATGAAGTCGGAATTGATAATTCCCTCATCAGAAGAATTTAAATATGTTACAAGATTGATGCATCAAAAGAATCAAAGCACAATATCGAAAAAGCAAAAATGGCTTGATGAGGTCATATCCAATAAAAACAAAAAAAAATCTCATTTAAAAGATCATAACTAGAAAATACTTGCACAAGTCAGGGAATGTAAAGCTAAAAAACACAACTTAAAACAAGAAAGGAAAGTCTCAAGAAGGAATTTAACAAGAATCTATTAGAAAAGGAAGAAGAACATTTGTGTTCAAAAACCCTTAATTGAAAGGTTATTAAAACAAAGTAGAGATCTAAAATATGAGAAGCTTAAAAGTCAAAACATTGAAATTAAGGTTGATGAATTAGAAACCAAAGAACTCTTACATATTAGAAACCATAATTAAAGTCTATTCACTCAAATGAAGAAACTTAAGGATGATAAGAAATCATTAAAAATCAAGTTAGAAGAACTACTTAGGAAAGAAGTATCAAAGTACTTAGACATAACAGTCTAAGTCAAAGAAAAGGGAACAAACACAAATCCCATTAATCTCACAAATCCAAATCTTACTGAAGTGAGGACGTATTGAGAGGTTGTAGTTCAAACGATGAAAGTTCAAAGTGATGATTCAGTAGTCAACTCAACAACATCAGTACCTGAAGAAAATCAGGAAACTACCACTCATGATAAGGGAAAGTCAAACCGAAAGAACTTCTTATTGACATATGAATCACAAGAACAAACATCTCAATCAGCCTATGTATTTGTATCGCTCAAAACATAAACAATAAACTTCCAAAGAATACAAAAGTTTGCACAATTCAATCTGGGGATAACAATTCATCACAATTTTCTAGCAACCGCAAGATTCCACAAAAAAATTGATTTAGGATGGTCAAATCTCTTCTTAGTTCGAAAATTTTATTTATCACTCTAAGGATCTTATCATCTTGTATCAATGAAGATGACAAATCGAAGAATTCCAAAATATGCAAATATATTACAAAGACAAAGAACTTATGAGACACCTTGTCAACAATAAGCTTTGAGGGCAAAGCTTTAAAAATAATGTAACTAAATAATAATTAATTAGTAAAGGGGCATGTCTCTAACGACATGATCATTTGTGAATAGGTACCTCACCCTCATTTGTAATCATCTCATATCTTCTATATATTTCTCATATAAATATATTTATCCTATCATGGATACTTACGTCTTTCAGATCTTTTGAATAGTCAATTGCAAATATGAATTTTGTTTATAACATTGGTTTCAGAGTGTAAACGAAGTTTGTTCATTACAACATCAAGGTCATTGTTGTATAGGTCACTATCATATAGGTAATTGTGATAGTGTTATGTAACCAAATAAAAAAACAGAAGAAAATATAAATAAATGACTTGAAAATATGCCTATTTGAGGGGGCAACCTCCTTTACATCACATAAATGAACAATTCTTGGATGATTCAAATAATAAGACCTCCTTGATATATAGGAGTCTAAGAGGTCAAAATATAATTAGGGCCTACATAACAATAATAATGTAAGGGCACAACAATACAATATGGGGATACACTAGTACTATAGGGACCTAACATGTGCCTCTCCTTTAAAAAAGTATTGTCCTCAACACTTGAGTAGTTTTGGATGCTTCTGAATAAAATATCCATCCTACCATGTGGAGTCTTCAGCAAGTAAGTTATTCCACTTAATTATATACTCTAAAATTGATTTGTTTTGTAGCTGTTGGATTCTTGTTTTTGTAATTTCTTCAAGATCCAAAATGATTTTTCCTTCTTCGTCAAGTTCTGGTAATATAGTTTGAACTGGAAGCTTATCATCTATAACCTTCTTTAAGCATGAAACATGGAAAATTGAGTGTACTCACGAAGATGTAGGAAGCTCTAATTTGTATGCCATAGTATCAATATTTTGCAACAACTTGTAAGGGCCATAGTACTTGGGTGATAATTTATTATATTTCTTAGCTTGCTTGAGGGACATTTGTTTGTATCGTTGTAGTCATAAAAATACCCAATCACCCACATCAAAAATTCTTTCACTGCAATGTTGATCTACACATTTTTTCATCCAATTCTGCACCAGAGTCAGGTTATCCTTTAAGAGTTGGAGAACTTCTTGTTGATGCTTGATGTGATTTTCCACTGCTTGAACCTTAGAATTGTCTCCCAAAGACGATGTGATGGACAATGCATGATATACATAAAGCGCCATAAATGGGGTCATTTTTGTTGCGGTATGGAAGGGAGTGTTATACCACCATTCTTCCAGGGTTAGCCACATTATCCATTGTGTTTGTTTATTAGATACAAAGCATCAAAGATATCCTTTCAAACATTTGTTTACTATCTCAATTATCCCATCAGATTGAGGATGATAAGATGAGCTATGATTTAATTGAGTACAAAGACAATTAAATAATATTGTCCAAAAATTTCGAGTGATAAAGGTATCTCTATCAATTACAATAATTTTTGGGTTTCCATGTAGCTTTTGAATTATTTTCATAAATGCAGTAGCGATTGTACTACCTTTGAAAGGATGAGATAGTGTAAAAAAGTGTGCATACTTGGTAAGTCTATAAATTACCACCATGATTACACTCTTTCCTTTTGACTTCGGTAAACCTAAGATAAAATCCATTGAGACCTCTTCCCAATGTTGAATTGAAATGGCTAATGGCTGTAAAAGACATAGGATCTTAATTCTCTCAACTTTATTTTGTTGGAAAACCAAACATTCTTCCACAAACTTCTGAATATCATATTTAAGTCCATCTTAAAAAATTCCTTCTTGACCATGTGGTAAGTTTTTAAAAATTATGAGTGCCCTCCTATAAGAGAGGTGTGCAATTCCAAAAAAATATTTGTTTAAGTTGGGAGTTCTTACATAGATATAGGCGATATGTGTACCATAGTGAATAAATTTTCCAAATAAATGAATTAGATGCACTGGGATCTTGTTGCAAATTTCGAATGAGTGTCCATACTTTTCATCATTCTTCCATTCATCCCTTGATTAAGTTATACAATCATGTTGGATAATAGAAATGACATCAAGCAATGCTTCCACATCCCATCCCTTCTTGAGAGTGCATCTATAACAACATTTTGTTTCCCTTTTTTGTAAATGATTTCAAAGTCATAACCCAACATCTTTGTGACCCATTTTTTCTTCTCTTCTGAAGATAATATTTGTTCCAAGAAGTATTTAAGACTATCAAGATATTTTTTTACCTTGAAGTGTCTTCCCATTAGGTAAGGGTGCCATTTCTTTAGTGCATGTAGTATTTCCAACATTTCCTTCTAATAAAAAGGTCCTAAATATAAATATGCAATATGTACCATTTGTGTGTGTTGCACATCATGTAGATCAAAGAACTTCTCCATATGTAGTATCCACATTACCGAATCCTTGCCATAGACTTCCTCCTATCTATGTTTGGAATGTGGTTTGTATTAGACCCAATGTTGGAGTCTCTAAAACCATAATTCATATTCCTTTTTTCCTCATCACGATTTTCATGGAGTACGTTGTCACCATTAGGAAGCCTTTCTTTCAATAACTTTGTCAACCCTTCCAACTTGAAATTCATTGTGTCCATGTCTACTTTAAAAACTCTCATGTTTTCTTTTAAACCATGCTTTAAAACTTCCATGTTTGATTTTAAGCTGACCAATTCATTTTTGGTTTCCTTTTGTGAGAGTGTAATTTGTTGCACTTGGCCACGTAATTTTGATATATCATGTTGCACTTCTTCCTCTTCTTCATGCGTCATAGTAGATATTTTTGTTGGTTTACTAGGTTTATCCACTTTTTTTGTTGTAAGGCATATTGGGACCAAATAATGATATCTATGCTTCACTATGCCCTTTGGATAACTTCAAACTATTTTTTCAAATAAAAGTTAGGTAAATTTAAAAATATACACCTTTTAAAAGCTTGATTTTGAGCTTACTGATAAGGATGAAATTGAAACTATTGTATCTTTGTGATTTCAGCCTCCCAAGGTCTAAAATTGTGTCCTGCAGTAGCTCTATGTGTGTTCTTTTCAAAACCACTAGTTAGACTGAGATTTGATTATTCAAGGTAAAGTTAGGCCAAATCTCGCAAGATACCTGCTTATGGGTTGGTTCAGTAAAGTGAACTTGTATGGAATTCCACGTGTCACTATTTTAGCATTCAACCCTAAAAATGGTATCCAAGAAACTACAATTTGCGTACTTTCAATTATTTTTTATGAAATTCAATTTAGATTCCTGAAACGAAAGTTATGACTATTTTCCCTAAGACACCTATTTGAGAGAGAATTATGGAGCATACTCGGTAATTTATTCTCATGTATTTTTGAGCATGGGAAGGAATAAAGACTAAAATTGATATAGGTTTCATTTTTACACAAGATTCAAATAGAGAAAAATCTATGCTTGAGATAGGTTTAATTTTTACACAGGATTTAAACAGAGAAAAACTATGCTTTAGATAGGTTTCATTTCCCCCAACATGACTTGCAAAGGCTAATGGATTAATTCCAGCATGAGGACGAGAGGCACATGCCCCCCCAAAGTTTACGGAGGGATAACTTCTTCATTTTTTAATGATATTAACACAGGAAAGAAACTATGCTCATAGTGACTTTCTTAATTTTTAATGAGCTTGACAAAAAAAAAAAAAAACTATGCTCATGGGAACCTTGATCATGGCTTCCAAGAGGACAAAGCTCTGGAAGGAATACATGTCGAGGGACACAACTCAATTGTGGCTTCCAAGAGGTCTTGATTGGACGTAAGAACAATGCTTTGGAATGAATACATGTCAAGGACTCATTATGGATATGAATTTAGGCTCCAATATCCCCAATGAAGGATTCACCATATCAGTTACAGGGTTATAGGATCTAAGTAAAAAGAAGTCTAGCATATAGTGGGGGGCTCTTTTTCATTGGAAAGTTAAGACACGGGACATGTTTCCACATAATTAACCCATGGCAGGGGGGATACCACCTGCATATAGGGAATGTTCATGGAGGCTAAATGTTTGGTATTAAAATCAAAACCAATGAATGAAAGTTGACCAATAGTCAATGTTTCCATTATGAGGGAAATACATTACTTGAAAGAGTGTGGATAAAAAAGCATTCATGGCATAGACATACTCTCATCCAAGGAGAAAATTGAGATCCAAGGGGCCTTGGTCTACCATAAAATCAATATAGATAGTTTTTCCTTCCAAAGTAATGGGAAACCGAGGAAGGATCCCTAAAGGTTCACTAACTCTTTTGTTAAAAGCCAATAGATTCTATGTAACAAACATAATCTTATGGGAACCTATAACTTTCCAAGCAGTCAAGGATATAATGTTAGCAGAACCACCTTCATCTATAATAGTATGTCATATTTCCTTATCACAAGCCCACAAAATAATTTGGAAAGGAATACAAGAATGGAAGCGAGGCTCTACCAGACTAATCCAATCAAAAGAATTGACCTGAGTACTTGGAGGGGATTTTGCTAAGATGGGTGAAATGCTCCCTTGTATGGAAATATAGGAATTGACTAGAAGAACCTAAGTGGTATGGGCTTCATTCTCTAATGGGACAGTGGGATCAACTGATGATGTAATAGAGTTTACCACTTCATCAACTTGAGTGGTTTGGGCTTCACTCTCCAAGAGGAGAGTGGGATTGTCTAAATATGGAATCAATTTGTCTACTTCATTAAATAATGGTGGGTTGGTAGAAAAATTATGGTAACTAGTTCGAAGTTGCTACTGAGAAACAACAAGGTTTTCCAACAATTTCGAGGCTTCATCCATATGAGGGAAAAGGTGAGTTTGATGACTCCCTTTGCATAACCTAAAAGGAAATAAAATTCACCCCTTTTTCCTAGAACCTTATAATCACTGGTTGATGAACCAACATCGAGTTCATGAGAATCCTTAGACCACACTTCTAAGATTGTGGGAATACAAGGGAAATCCTTAAGAAGGTGGTCACCCCTACAAATCTTGTAAGGGAATTTGGATTTGAGATGTATGTTGGAAGATTCCTCAACATTATCAACACTCAAATCAAGGGTTGGTTGTTTTCCCTCTTGCTTATTTTGCTTCTTAATATTCGTTTTCTTCTTCTTCTTAGCTTCCTAGTTACAATGGGAGAAGAAGGAAAAGGCTCAACATGAGGCTGGTGTTGGCAAGGCAGAGAACTCACTTGAGGAGCAACATGGATGTTTGGGACAAACAAAGTTGAAAACAACCGTACTAGTAAACCTATAGTGAATCTAGGAAGGGACAACATTGATCCAGAGTTATGTAGGAACACAACAAAATACATAAATACCCATATACACAGAGATGTAGCAGAAATAAAACTTCATTTCATTAATATCAAAGAACTTAAATATTCTTACATACAAAAATAAAAATAAACTAGCTCGGGCGATCGTAGCTTATCTCTAAGAAGAGATGTGGCGGCTACATGCGTCTAAATTGGGTTACAGTGAGGCTCAAAGGCCTATTTATTATTGAGAAACAATGGAAATCCCTAAACATCCAAAAACCTAACCCTAGGAGATGAAGCGCCAAAAATGTGGGCCCTGTTTGGGTAAATTGGTACATCAACTTCCCGAGGTAGTGACTTTGGCATACGATCTTCGTTTGGCTATCATAATACCTCGTTTCCCTGTTTGGGTAAATTGGTACATCAACTTCCCGAGGTAGTGACTTTGGCATACGATCTTCGTTTGGCTATCATAATACCTCGTTTCGAAGATCTCAAAGAGGAGGCTAAAAATAAACTTGCAAGTCAATTGGGACCTTACCAGTCTCTCCATTTTCCCTAAAAACGTCTTTTTGTCCCTCAGAATGGCTCTGGAAGTTTAGGATCTGAAAAACTTCCAAAAATAGTAAGTTGGGCTACAATTAGGGAAACTTAAAAGAAACAACAGTGGGGGTCCAAGTGGAATAAGAAGGTGGCAACCAATATACACCTAGATCAAACAAGTTGTATAAGGAGGACTAATATTTCCAATACAAGGAAAAAGAACAGGATCCCCATTAAAAGGAGTGCCTTGATTGGAAAACTTCGGAACTATTTCCATCAAACTCAACCTAAGGTATGATAAATGGTAAAAAAATAAGGCATGCTAGAAAATCTAAGGAATCAAACCTACAATCCAATATAATTAGCAATGATAGAGTGGGTGGAAAAGTTATGTTGGAGATCTACTTAACGGTCTACATCTGGTGAAAATATCCTCACATATATTGGAGCACCCTCTAGGAAGGCCCGAGTGAGTTTGACCAATGTTTGTTCCAGGTATAGGAAGGACGACCCCCTCACCATCACCTTATGTATAAGCCCTAAGATAAAAGCCACTAAGGTTACCACCTACAACAACCTAACATGGGGGGACAATGGATAGTTGGACGTATACACAACAGTAGGGTAATAATCTTGAAATCCCCTTGAGATATCCCTCAAAGCGAGGCTTTCCTCATAATTGATCCCCATGTGTTTTTCAACACCGTTTTTAATAAGTACAAATCAATGCCACCAAGACCAATGAAGCAAGGTAGATTACTTTGTTGGGCCCAATGTGACCTCATGCTTAATTCATGTATGAGAGGAACTTCACAAACAACGTGATGTAATAAATGGATTTTCACTCCCTAACTCAAAATTATAATTTTTATTTTGTAGCCTTGGAGAGGTTAAAATCACTACCTATTCCAAGGACCAACACTTAGGTTAATGTAGGTGTGCTACCAAAGAAATGTAAAAATGTCAAATCAATTTTATTAACCATTAATTTTATGGTTTTTTTTACTCTATAGTTATATGGTGCAGATGAAAATGATGTTTTGACATGACTCAAAATCTCAAGTACAATCTTAAAGTGGGTTGGGAGAGTTGGTATGTGGCCAACTTGACTAATGTGTTGCATGATCTAATAGGGAACATAGAACTTAGAAGCTAGCTTTTGGGGATCCTTATATTTTAGTGATGTCTATTTATAAAATTGAGATTGAAGGAATACTTTATCCCATTATATAAAAGAACATTCAGATCTATGTTGATCAATTTGTTGTTTGATTCAATTTTGTGCGATAGCCAAGTTGTCCTTGAGGATATGGATAATGACTTCTTTGGTGTGAAGTGTTCTATCTACATCATGAATATTGGATGTCCTAAGTATCTAGGATGCCATTGAAAATGGTTTTTGGCTATAAATAATTCCATGTAGTGTCATTTGTACCTCCCGTGATAAGTGGTATTATACCACTATTTGGCAAGGGAAAGCTATTGAGTCCACTCCCGTGGCTTTTTGGAAGAAAAGAATCTCAAATACATTTCTAAGCACTCATTGACGTATTTTGCTTGACCATACGTTTGAGGATGATATTTAATTCTCGTATTCAATGATGTATCTTGAAGTTTATTTAGCTTTAGCTAAAATTTGTTGGTGAATGTGGGGTCTTGATCTAAGATAGCATAAGTGGGCATACCATTTATCTTGAAGATCTCATCCATGAAGGTATCAGAAATTGAGGATGGAGTGAAAGGATGAGCTAGGGCACAAAAATGAACAATTTTTTAAAGATGGTCAACCATCTCCATGAAGATTGATTTGTTTCTCAATTTTGGGAGTCCCACGATAAAAAATTGTTGAAATATTTGTCTAGATATGTGTTGGGATTAGTAAAGATTGTAATTATCATGATATCTTGACCATTTCCCTTGTCAGGATAATTTAAGTACATAAACTAGGACATAATGTTTGTATCAATCCAGGTGTTTGTAAACTTAGAAGCATAATACAATTTATAGAGAGCTAGTCTAGATTAGTTGTGACTTTCTAAGATTAAGTACTAAAGTTAGCTAATTAAAATCAAAAGTTAAAGCTAAGCCAAGAAATAATGAAACAAAATTTCTAAACAAAACACATTGCTTGGGAAGTAAAACAAATACACTTGAACCATGAACACTTTGGATTGGGCATGCACTAACACCTCTCACATAGGTCAGATTCTTCTACACAATCATGTTCAAGAATGTCAAGTTCTTACACTCAAATGCTTGTAGACTTAAAATGGAAATAATGATTAAGGGGTTGGTTAGTGGATTTGTAATTGTTAACAAACAAATCCCTCTTGCGAACAAGAAATATCTCCCTAGATCTGGTTGTTAAATTTTTCTTAACTCAAGATGATTGTTGTCCTATGCTTCTTTATCAAATAACCCAAATCTTGAATTACTTCAATAACAGAATTAAAATTATGAACTTGTAGCAATCACATATATAGCTGAACATATAAACAACATAAACTAACTTTTCAAATACACATGAAATTTTATTCTTCAATTCAACTTATTATAAATGATCAGAAAATTATAAGGACACCTCAAAAATGAGGTTTTCAGTCTTCTAGATACCCAGATTTGTTAGATCTGCACTCAGATTTGCTAGATTTGCTTGTTGTTCACTTAGATCTGCTAGATCTAACTGTCGGATATGAATGTGAGTAATTGAAATAAACTATTAAAATACTCAAACACATAAATACACAAGATTTACCCTAGGGAAACCCAATAAGGGAGAAAACCTAACAAATACCTTCTTACTTTATTTCTCTTGAACAAATTTGCAGGTACAAAACCCTTCTTGAGGGCACTATAGTACAATTTTCTAGGAGAGAGGACGACTAGAGACAAATGAAGCCTTAACTGACTTGAAACTTATTGCATGCAGGTGCAAATGGATTAGATCAATTTGCCTTGAGCCAACGATGTCAAATCTGAAGCAACTCGGACTAGATCTGAGCTTGCATGAAGTAGATTAGAAGATTACTTGGGTGCATTGCAGAAAAATAGACCAGATATGGGTGAAGTGACTACTGAAATTTGAATTCTTATATCTAACAGTTGATAACTTGAACCTTGGGCACTCAAGAGGGATACACCTTGGAGAGTATATGAAAAACTACAAAAAAAGAACTTGTGTAGCGAATTGATTTCTCTTGGTCCTTCTATCATTTCTCTTGGCTAGAATGGAGTGCCCAAATTTAATCTTGGATTGACATTGGATAAGCTTCATGATCCTTCTAGAAGACTCCATGGAAGAGGGGTTAACAACTTAAGTTATTCTCTCTAGACACAAGTGCACCCCCACCTTTCTTCTAATTTTACATTGGCATCTTTAATATAATAATGCCTTTATTAACTTAGGCAAGCTTAAGATTTTAGCCTTTACATCATAACATTACATTATAACATCTCAACTAGTCACTAGGACTAGGACTTTACATGACAAACACTTTTACATGACTCAATGATTTTACATAGGCATTTTATCTCTCTCTCAACCAACATGGTCCATTCACCTGCAATTACATTTAAGTACTTATGTTCAAGATAATAATAAGAAGAAGGTATTTTCCATGTGATCATTTAGTACTACAACTTGGGCACTTGATGGAGTAAGTTTAGGAGGGGCCAGATCCTAGGTAGTCACATCACACCAAGCCAAGGAGTCCATCATACCAGTACTAGCTCACGGGACTTATTTATTTGTTCTGACTCTTGCTAGGCTGAGTCTTGACTATTGCTCAAAGAGCTCACAAAACATTGCCTTGGATTTTTCACATGGCTCACTAGGCATCAACTACTAGTTCCTTCATCTTGACTCTTGTCAAAGCTCACAATGCTTCTACCTTCACCTTGAATTTTGTAGTGGCTCACAAGATTTATTGATACTCCAAATCTTCCCTTGCTAGTCCCAGGGTGGCCATTTAAGGCCTCTCATTGGAGAATGACTTCTGACGCTGCTATTTTCAACGCTCGTAACTAGATCTAGAACAAAAACTTTCCTTAAGTTTAATTGCAATCAAATTATCAATGGAAATGAGAGTGGGATGACCTCATACCTTTATACGAAGGTTGTCCTCACTGATTGTTTGTTGTAGCTTCCATTCTTTTCCTCAATGCTCGGAAGAAAAGACACTTAAATAACACAAACAAACAAACCATCAAAGCACACATAATTCAAAAAATGGTTTGATAAAACCTATATATACTATCAAGGAAGTATATACCAAAGATTCCCAAATAGATAGACAATAATTTGTAGGAAAGAAACATATAATTGTATTATGATGAAGAAACCGCAACATGAAGTCACCTTGAGGTTGTAGGTTCCTATTTAGTTGTTCTTTGTTTCAATGCCTTGCCTTCAAAAGTCTTGATATTAAAGGTTTGATGTTTTATTTGAGTTTCACCAAAGCCAAAATCCCTTTTGAGATTTGCTAACTAGCCATCTTAATGGGAGATGGTTTTGATTCTACACTTGGGAAAGTATAGGAGGAGGATAAGGGATGGAGGTTGAGATCCAACAAGTTAGGGATGTGAGTAAGATCCACACCGCTCAGAGGATATGTCATCCCTAAGGATTTTATTCTAGAAGTTTCTTGTACCTTTTAATTTTACCTTTATTAAAATAGTGCGACACCTTTTAAATGAGAAAAGTGCAACAATATTGTGGCTTAGCAAGTATGCAACTTACGACAACAAGCAAGTATCATAGTTTATTAGCATTTAACTTGCAACATCCTTTTGAATTATGGTTTTTTAAGGTGGTTGCACAAGTTTCTTATGTTCCACATAAGGGTTTTTCTTCCATATTATTAAGGGATTAAAGTTAATTATTCTTTGGATGGAAAAGGATAGGAGTACAACATCAATTTCCGTGAGTGAAAAAAAAATAATGTGTAATATAACCCATAAAGTATGAATTCAAAAAGGAGTGAATATTGAAGTACTTTATCATGCAAAGGCATCGAAACAGGGGATGAACTGGTAAAAGACATGGGCCAACAACAATCAAGGAGTTACAATACGATAATATCATATGATCATCTTTGAGGTAGGAATTCCCATACTCATAATACAAATGAATCAAAGTATAAGTATGGTTATGCAAAGATCCACATCAAATAAGGAGGGTCATGGCCACCAAAATACATTTTGGATCCATGGCAACGTGACTCAATATGAACATAACCACTAGACATATAATGTGGATCTATGCAACAATAATAAATACTAAAAAATCTCCATTGCAACCTGAACATAAAAAGAATGATCCAATGTCTTCATCTATATCATTCCATAGTACGAATCTAACCATGTGAATCAATGTGTTGAGATCGAACATGGTATAAACTGTTTGATTACTGATCAATTATGAAAACCTTAACAAATATGAAAGAAACCACGAATAATGACAATGTATCTTAAGGAACTTGAGTACATTCCATGGAGTGTGAATAAATTATCTGAAGCCAAACACTCATAGAATCAGATAGTCGAAGGCGAGGAAACCTACCATTAAGGCATGCAATCTCCATTAACTTCCCAGATGATATGCTAAATTCGATATGAAGTGATTCTTTGCAACAGGGCCTTGTTGTATCCCGCATCAATGACAAGAAACATGTACAAATATGTGAAGTAGAATAAAGCACTGCGTAATTTAGAATTGACTGAATGATGGTCGACGTGATAAACAGATTTAAGGACTATAAAAACTAGCTAACTTAAGTATGGTTGATGCAATAGAAGGCTTAGGAACTGTAATCAGGTTGAAATTCTCTTGAACATATTGATGACACAAAAATTGTCTTGGAAACAATGACACAAAAAGTGGATCAGAGGCCAAAGTGTAATACTTTTCGAAAGGGGTACAGTCAATGAGAGACAAGCAGATTTCCCAAGTTTGACCCAAGGAATGAAATGGTGTCATGCTTAAGAGTAACTTACTACCATATAAATTATATATTATACCTTCCCAAATTCCCCCCGCCATTCCTCACAGGGTACCTCTTTATTTTCTTGTGTGCTTGGGGAGGATATCATATGCTTGAAGTATAAGCTCATCTTTCAAATGAGTCCTTCAAAGTATTTTTAATGAACCCTAGGAAGGAGTGGTTCAGTCCCAATTTATAGATGCTTCTTTCATATTTTAAGTTTTATGATTTCATTGAAGACACAACTCGATTTCTTTTCATGTTTAGAGAGTTTATAAAGAGATACAAAGGAAAATCCAAGATGGTCTTTTTTACTTAGGTTTAACAAGTCTGAAAAGAGGATAAAAGATAACTCATTTAGTTCTTTCAACATAACATTTTAACGAGCTTGGCGAAAGTAAAGATCGATGAATTTTCATATTTAGGGAGTTTGAAAAGAACATAAATAAGACTCCAAGGGAGTTATTTTTCGTAAATTTAGTCTCCTAGGGCCGAAAAGGGATAAAACAATACAAAAGAGAACTCTTCTAGCCATGATTGGCTAGATTATATTTTTTTCATAATTAGCCTATTTAGTCACGAAAAGGGGTAAAATTAGACCAAATAAACATCCTTTATAATCATTATAATGAGCATGAAAGGAAACAAGTTCACCTGACAAACTTTGCATGTTTAGGGAGTCCAAAAAGAGCTTAAGAAAACTCCATAGAGTTCCTTTTTCGTATAGTTTTGCGAGGCCAAAAAGATGATAAAAGTATAATCGGTAACTTAATAATTCCCATGTATTTTTTAGCACGGGAAGGAACAAAGACTAAACTTGAGATAGGTTTCATTTTTACACAAGCTTGAAACAATGAAAAAACTATTCTTGAGATAGGTTTCATTGCCCCTAAAATGACCTATAAAGACTAATGACTTAATGCTAGCATGATGACCAGAGTTACATGCCCCCCCCAAACTTTATGGAGGGAAACATGCTTCATTTTTTAATGATCTTGACATAGGAAAGGAACTATGCTCATTGCTCCCTGTTTTACTTTGTAAAGAACTTGACACAAAAAAAGAAATATTTTCAGGGGAACCTTGATCATGACTTCCAAGAGGACAAAGATTTGGAAGGAATAAATGTCAAGGGGCACACCTCGATTGTAGATTCCAAGAGTTCTTCATTGGACAGAAGAACAATTATTTGGAAGGAGTACATGTCAAGGGGATGAATGGGGGTAGGAAAATTAGGCGTCAATGTCCCCATTGAAGGCCTCACGATGTCAATTATAGGATCTAAGTCAAAATAATTCGAACATATAGTCAGAGGATCTTTTTCATCGACAAGTGAAGCCATGGGATAAGTTTCCACGTGATTAACCCATGGTAGGGGGGATATCAATTGCATATAGGCAACGTTTAGGGAGGCTGGATGTTTGGTAGTCAGATAAGAACCAATGAATGAAAGTTGGTCAATAGTCACAATTTTTCCATTATGAGGAAAAGACATTACTCGAAAGAGTGTGGACACAAAATCATTCATGGCATAAACATAGTCTCATACAAGGAGAAAATTGAAATCCAAGGGGACTTGGACTACCAAAAAATCAATATAGATAGCTTTCCCTTCTAAAGTAATGGGTTGATGGATCTCTAAAGGTTCACTGACTCTTTTTTTAAAAACCAACAGATTCTAAGTAATAAACAAAATATTAGGGGAATATCTAGCTTTCCAAGTAGTCAAGGATATAATTCTAACAAAAGCACCTTCATCTATAATAGTAAGATACATTTCCTTATCACAACCCACACAATAATTTGGAAAGGCATGGAAGAAGGGAAATGAGGCTCTACCAGACTACTCCGACCAAAAGAAGTGACCTGAGTACTTGAAGGGGGTTCTGTTGAGATAGGTGAAATTCCCCTTGTTGGGAAAGATATGAATTGGCCAGAAGAACCTAAGTCGTATGGGCTTCACTCGCTAAGGGGAGAGTGGGATTGACTAAAGATGGAATTGATTCAACCACTTCATCAACCTGAGTGGTATGGGCTGCACTCTCTAAGAGGAGAGTGGGATCGACTTAAGTTGGAATCAAGTCAACTACATCAACTAATGGTGGGTTGGGAGAAAACTTATGGTAACTAGTTGGAAGTTGTTGTTGAGAAACAACAAGGTTTTCCAACAATTTTGAGGCTTCATTCATATGAGGGAAAGGGTGAGTTCAATGACTCCCTTCATATAACCTATAAGGAAATCAAAATGTACCTTTTTTTCCTGGAACCTTATAATCATTTGTTGATGGACCAACATCGAGTTGATGAGAATCATTAGACCACACTTCTAATATTGTAGGAATCCCAGGGAAATCGTTAAGAATTTGGTCACCCCTACAAAACTTGTAAGGGAATTTGGGTTTGCAATGTAAGTTGGAAGATTCCTGAACATTATCCACACTCACATCAATGGTTGCTTCTTTCCTACTTGCTTATTTTGCTTCTTATTCTTGCTTTTCTTCTTCTTCTTAGCTTCCTGGTTACCATCCTAGATCCATGTTAACTTCAAATCTACCAAGCTCCAAGAGGGCCCTCAAATCTCTTTTCACTTTATAAGAGGTTTGCATGAAATTTGATCCAACCAACACTTGGTAGATCTAGAGTTAACATGAGTGTAGGCTGGTTTAATTATTAATTATTATTATAAAAATAAATATAATTATTAATTTTA
>APFE031356632.1:0-19826 GCA_000404065.3 Pinus taeda | reverse complement strand
TATCCTCATAATGTGCTATCATTTCCTCCATGAAAATTGACCATGTAACAAGTTGTTTACGAGAACAAAGCCCTTCATGCCATAAAAATTGATCCAGTTCTAAATATGAAGATGCAATACATACCTTTTGTAACAGTGGTACACCATGTAGATCAAAATATTGCTCCATCTAAATTATCCAATTTACCGGATCCTTCCCATCAAACTTCCTCATCTTGCTTTTTCTTGATTTTAGGAGCTTGAACTTGAAACAGCTGTTACTCTATATTTTCAGATTTTTAAGTTCTGAAATTGGAAAATGTAGTATCCATCTGCATCCTCTTTCCAATGCCACCAGTCTGATCCAAATTGGATTCTCCAAGATAGAGTTATGCATAATCTCCCACAGTGACCTGATTATATACTAGTTTAGTAGAGTGAACCTGTACAATGTGCCACGAGTCACTGTTTCGACTTTTGGCTCTGAAAAATATATACAAGAAACTACAATATGTCCTCTTTCTGTACCTTCTTATGAAATTTCAATCCAATTCTCAGAAATAAAGTTATGATGATTTTCCCTAGGTCACCTATTTGGAATGTAATTCAGGAGTCTGCAAAAAGACCAACTTCCTCAGATCATATCTCCGCAAATATAGCACAAAAAGCTCTGAAATTTGGACCCAAGATTCCACGTGGTTTCTTCTCAAATGGGTTTTTTTTTAATCTTCTGAAACATCGCATAAAAATAGTTATAGCGAAAATTCCACGATGACCTGTTTGGAGCAGTGAAACCCTAGAATCCAAAGCTTTGATACCAAATGTTATGAAACCAGCTCAAAAAAAGATAGAAAAGATAGATCAACGCCCTAGAATTCAGCCTCTTCGAGGGGGAAACCTCCTTCACATTACATAAATGAACAATTCTTGGATGATACAAATGAAAAGGCCTCCTTTCTATATATAGGAGTCTAAGGGGTCTTAACATAATCAAAGCCGACATAACAATAATAACAATAGTGGGCTTACATGGGGCACAATAGTAACAATATGGGCACTACATGGGTACATCAATAAAATAAGTGGGTTGTACTACTAACAATAAGGGGTTACACTAGTAGTATAGGGGCCTAACAGAAAAAACTTAATCTAAAACTAGGAGCATGAACTCATGTTGGAATATGCATTATAGCAGGAAGAATTGTGAAGGATCTATGGAATTTTTTTTTTGATATCCTCTGATTATCAAGGGACACAACTTGTAATTTTTGCAAACTTATCACCAAAATTGAACAAAAAAAAAAAAAAAATGGCAGCAATGTGTGTAAGGGGAGATGAGTTAAAAGTATTAGAGCTACTACAAAGGCATAACATAAAAGAAAGGTAATAAACATTCTCAAAATTATCACATCTTTGAACCATATTAGAAATAGCGCAAACTTGAGAAATTAGACAACAAGAAGATGATACAGATAATTTCATTTGAATATTTTCTTGTGATCATGTACTTAATGAACAACAAAGAGAGATATTGTCCTCACAAGAAGTAATAAAATACTGATCATGGGAGCCTTCAACGAGAAAGAAAGATGTTATGAAATTGAGCATATGAAACTGAGACAAGCATGCACAAGACTAAAAACTAAATTTTACATGGAATGGTGGAGAGAATTATGATTTAGTGTAAGGATTGGTAGGATTAGAGTGTTAATTTGAAAGGCCGAGAATGTTGTTGCATAATCTAGGTTATGTTACTAGTGGAATATGCTTATTGACCTAAACTAGACTGCAGACATTACCTAGTCAGCTACTAGAGCATTTTGAGTCATAAAGTATATACAATAACATTATATGTCAATGATGACATGTTATGTGTTACAATGGAACGTTATATAGGATTGAAAATGGACCAGAGTAGTTACACAATATTTTCCGGGGAATTAACAGCAGAAGGCCAGAGTCGATACTCGAAGAGTCAATGCCAGAGAATAAATAATTGATGTTAGTGATATTACAAATGCCAGATATGCGTACAAATTGTAGCATACAAACTAAGGCATCCAAAGTGTATATAGCTAAGAATATAAACCATTTTCTATGGAATCAACAATAGAAGCCATAGCTAAATTCAAGGATGCCAAAGTGAGTATTGAAGATTGAGGAAAGCTGGAGTTTCCTTAGAAGTTGACCCCTTTCCATTAACTTCAAAAGGGGAGGTAATATGGTGGTCTACCTAAAGGAGAAATAAATCTTAGGAAAAAAGGGGAGGTAATATGGTGTTATACCCAAAGGAGAAATAAATCTTAGGAAAAAAGGGGAAGACCAAATTCAATGTTTCCATCAATACCAAAGGGGGAGATTGTTAACAAGATTGGCATTGATGTCAAAGAGAGTAGTGTTCTTTTGTTCTTGTGTTAGTTGAAGGATTCCTTCTCACACGTTTCGATTCTGGATCAGGTGTTCATTATTTATCATACTTCCAAGAATATGGGTGTAGATCGAGAAAATGGGTTTTGAAGACCGAAGGCTTGATATGGTTGTGTGTTATTCCATTCACACCTAGGTTGCCCTAAATTTGTGTGAACTATCGGTCAAAGTCTCATCAATTTGTTTTCCTATGCACAATATTGGTATCCAATGAGATTGATATTTTAGCAACATATGTCCATGGTCACATGCCCTACATCACAAAGGAATCCTCCATGGCCTAACTCAATTTCATGGCTTTGCATAATAAGTAGATCATGATAGATGAGCAAGTGTAGACCCTATGCAGATAGTTTTCATCCCCTATCTCACTTGATTATACCATCTCATGTTATGAAGGACTGCGCATCCACTCAATGGCATTTATTTGCACCAACAAATAGTTAGACAAACACATAATAGTTTGAATAGTTGGAATGGGAATTTGGCCTCAAATTAAAATGTTAAACAAAGTTTGAATAGTTTGAAGGTGTTCCTAAACAATGCACCAACAAATGGATTCATCCACGGTTTGAATGTGTAAGTACCACCCTTTTAGTGAGATTCCAAAATCAATGACTGACATACTCTGTTTTTCAACCTTGAATTGAACCTAAGAGTTGTAGAAAGACCGTTATTTAGAGAAATAGTTGCAGATATGGTTAAATTATGTGGCACAACTACTTGATGAAGATTATCTTGTTATTATTATTGCTAAAGATACTGTTATCCTCTACAATTTCCTAGGCTGAGGAGGAGATCGAAAAAGGTAACCAAGAACCACTTTCAACTCAGTAGCTAGGCCTAGTAAACTAGAGAGGGATCTCTCAAAGGATTTTTCAATGAATATATGTAAAGAAAAATGTTTTAGGTTAGATATATAAGTTTGGTTTGAGTTCTTGTGAATTTAGGTTTTTTAGGTTTATTGGACTAGGGTTTAGAGCTGATAATTAGGTCTAGGCTTCAAGTATGCAGAGAAAAGTATAAATAGGATCTAGATATCAGTGCGTTATGGTGAAATTGGAGTGTTTGTCAATGTAGTATAGATTTGTGAGCTTAAAAGAAACTAATGAGCATGTGAAAGCATGAATTCATTAGCTTTAGAAGAAAGGAAACACAAGTATGAATTCCACATAAACAAAGCTTAAATTCAAGATTCCTGTTTATATAACTGAAAGGACATTCATAAGAAGAATATAAACCATGTAAAGAGAGATTATTTATTCATTAGAAATTGATAGAAAGAGAAAACAAACACCATAGACTCACTGAACTAGAGTTCCTGAAATATAGCTGCAACTGCACCTATATTAGCTAAAGAGAACATAAACATACAAGCCTTCTCCATAAAAGTCAAACCCCTCTCTCAGAATTAGAAATGATACATATAGACTCAATCAAATAGCTTCCCCACCTTCACGAGTCAAATTCCTAGGTGGTGGAATTGTTTCCAAGATTCTCTCAACCAACAGGTGAGAGTGATAAGGTCAAATACAAACTCTTCTCTTAGACTTTGCTTTGAGTTTTGCTTTCTTTATGAGGCCTGAGTTTGACTTTTACCAAGTCAAACTAAAAACCTAGGAAATTACACAATGAAATTTTAAATAATAACTCAGAAATTTGCAGAAGAGTAGTGCCAAATTTTAGGCCATTTTTAGGTGCCTTCCTGAAGTCCAAATTTATATCTAAGAGAACGGTCAACTAGCCCTGCTTGTCTAGTTTCCAGAACACCTTAAATTTTGTAAAATTACCCATGGTAAGGCTTTCAAAAATGCATTCTCCCAAGGTGTCTCCAAAAGCGTAGCGCCTGTCAAAAAGAGTGGCAGAATGATGATTGTTGACCCCCTTTTCTCCTTTTTCTTAAAATTTGAGCCATTTATGAGAAATATGATGAAATAATTTTTGAGAGGAGGCCACGAGCTTTCCAAAATTGAAAACCATTTGTCATTTGGAGGCTTGGGGAAAAAGCGTAGCGCCAAGGCACTGCGCTTTTCTAACTAGCTCAATTTCTAAATTTGGCACCAAAATAGTCAAAAAACCAAAAATGCTCAGAAAACCTTCAAAATTGGTCATGAGGTAAAAAATGAGGCATTTCAAGCCCTCATGGATGCTTCAGCAAGCATCTCCAATTTATCCCTCTCATTTTTGTCCTTTAGGGTTTCCTTTAGCTTATTTTTCAACTGCTTGAGCTTGATATTGGATGTCATGTTTCTGGTTTGATAATGATGGGCCATGTGTCTCAATAGTTGATTATCACTGTTGGATTTTTCAAGACATTTTTCTAAATTTTCATTGACCTTATCTAGCCAATATTCTCTATCCTCATTTATCTCCAAGGCAATTTTGTCATCCATGTCTATGTCTTCATCTAGCAGATTATGTCCTTTCTCCTCCTTCAATGCCTTTTTGAGTCCCTTGGTCCTTGGCCTATTTTTTATGACTTTTTGTGCAGTATCCTCATGTTCACTAGGATCCAAAACTACTTTTCCTTTTCCTCCTTGTTACGCAGTAATTTGTCACCGTTGGTCACCGTCCTTGTTACCCCCGCTTTCGCACACTGGAGGACACATTTATGGACCTGTGACCAGTGACACAACTTAAAAACACTTGCATTGGATTCTCCTAAGTATGAACTTCAAAATCCCTGAAGACACCTTTTGAAGATTAGCCCTAAAAAATGCCCTTTTTCCATTAGCGCGGGTCCACAATGTCTAACCTGCGCCAATGGCTCAGTTCCTTCAAAGAGGGCGCGCCCATGGACGCTCTGTCACAGAACAAAGCCCGCGCCACCCAAAATTGGTCATGATTTTTGGCCAACGCACATTCAAGTGTTTTTTCCTCCATTTCTCATGCAGTTCTCTGGGGAAAAATCCCATTGAAGTGGTCGAGTGTCGTCTTTTTCATCCATGACAACCCAGTTCAAAGGCTATTCTGGGACAATGCCAAATCTTCAGTAGGTGTCCGGATACAATGAATATGTCCTCCTCCTCCATCTATAAATAACTGTCACCCTGCATTGAATCAACTAGTTTTTGGAGAGAGATAAGAGAGCTAAGATTATGCTGGATTGATAGTAAGAATTGAGAGCTATAGAGGAGTTATACTGTCGAAGTATTGAGAGAGGAAGTCACTTTGCAAGGCATGTTTAGCTGCTGACCCAGTTGGAGGAGATTTCAACGTCAGGCCTCTTTGGTTGTAATTCTTCTCTTCTTCTATTGAATAATGAACGACTATCATTATGGTTCCACTCACATATTCTTCTAATGATATTTGAGTTATATCCTGCTTGACTGATATATAATTGCATGATACTGGATTTTATGCTTGTGTTGGATTGTTCTTTGTTTGTGCAGGTGTCCATACATGGAGCGTAAGGATAGTGACCGGCCAAAGCTAAAGGACGGGAGCGGTGTTTCTTCCACAACAAATAGCGTTGGATTCCAGGTAGATCTTTCTGATCGATCTTTAAATTATGCAATTAGGAACCTGCGTGTAGCGTGTGTGATTGTTGCTAGACCCGTGTCGGGCTATTGGGATCGCCTCTGTCCGCAGAGGGGATTTACCAGCTCAACAATTTGGCGACTCCACTGGGGAATTTTCTTGTTGATTGTTTTGTATTATTTGACTTGTAAATTGTGGACGGAGTCTGAAGAGCGGCCAGGTAGCCTTCGAAACACTTCTGCTATGCAGAAGTGAAGTAGATCAACGCCACTTCAGTCGATCTCTGGTTCAGTTTACAAACTGGGAAATCTCAATCTTGCTTTGCATGTCTTTTTTCCCTCGTTTATTTGTCTGAATAATTTCCTTGTTTAGAGTTCTTGCTATTTTTTTTTACTTGCTGGCTCTGTCTAGATACTAGAAGCCAAGGCTGAGACTATCCGTTCTATCTTTTTTCCTGGCAAACTCCGCCAGCGCATTTTTTCTTTGAAAAGTCGCGCCGGTTGGCGCGTGTTGCTCTCAGAAAACTCGCGCCAATCTCTGTTTAGCGCGAATTGCAGACTTACAGTCGCGCCGCACTGGTTAAGTTTTTAATTAAGCTTGTTTGCCAGTCTCTTAAGCTTGGGTCTGTGTCTTTTTGCTCTTTTTATACCTCCTGGAAGTCTGTTGGACGGTTTCTTGGCTGGTGGTTTTTCCCATCCTTCAGTTGTTCGCCGTTGTCCATCGATTTTACATCTTGGCCTTTGTGGCTTTGTTATCGAGCCTTCTGTTGGATTTATGATTTACAGATCCAGTAATTTTATTGATTGATTTCCATATTCTTCTGGTGGTTATATGAGTTTTACATTTCATGCTGCAAGTGTCTCGCTTTAAGCTTGCTTGTTTTTACCTGATTTCATTGTAACTTAGCTTACATAGTTCTTTGAAGATTTTGGTTTTTTTCTTTGCTTTGCTGGGTTATTGTTTGTGTTTCAGATCCGGTTATAGATTCTTTGGAATGAATTATCTAGTTGTGAATATCTCTTGAAATCCATTAAGTGCATTATTCTATTTTTCAGAGAAAAGGAAAAAGATTTTTGCTTTTCGTCAGTTAGCATGTTATGTTAATTTTGTGCTTTTAAAAAGAAAAAAGAAAAGATTTTCCTTTCTTGTTATTAGCTGCATTAGAACTTTTGGGATCGTTTTGTTTGTGTGAACCTCTTAACTCTTCTGTAGCTAGAATTCATCCAAACGAAATGAATACCATTCTCGCATGTAGTTGCATTTAGGACATTTCAAGAGATCGCATACGCTAAGACCGGAAACTGAGACTTAATCGAAGATAAACCATAAAATTAATTCAATGAACCTAACAACGCATTGAAACTTAACGCTCACATTCTAGAGGTCTAGGTTAGAGACGTGTTCCGGCGTCGTTAAGCCTGGTACTTTATCGTTGAGTGGTTGGGTGATTCCTCCACGGTGAAACGATAGGTGCCAGTACGGACTGTGCTCCCACGTACCGTCGGGTATAAATTGGGAGACCCCTATAGGCTTGCAACCTTTGGTCCATAGGAAGCCGAGTCTACCACCCTACAAACCGTAATGCACTGAACACAGCATTCGGGAAGATTGACTGCAGTACAGGAAGTCCTTGGTGATCTTCTGATCGCTAAGGTGTATAAGCAGTTTTACGGATTGTTTGGCAAACCCCTTTTACCTAGATTTCCAGAGTAGTCAACTTTTGATCCTTTTCAGACTATCTAACAGAAAAGGTGTAAGTGAGCAGCTTGTCACTTCGTGCTCATTAAACAATCGAAGGAGACTAGAGTCATCTTTTCGTCCTTTTCTCGACTCTTTAAAGATGAAAAGGTCAAGTCAAGTGTCTTAAAAATTTATCTGGCCACGATCACATTATCCAGTTAGATATTGTGTGCGCTAGCTTGAGTAGGATTTCGTCTTAATATGGCCACCTTTCCAGGATTCATCAACCTAAGTTCCCCACCTGATGGGAATGCTGGTCGTTTCCCTTCTCCTGGAAATGCTGGTGCCCTTTATATGGCAACATTAACCCTTCCAGGGTTAATTGTCGGGTTACCAGTTTGGCTATTTTCAAACTCTGTGGTCCCTACTGTGTCGGCTGATACTCCATCAGTCCCTCCACCTGCTCAACATCCTGTTGAACCGAAGGTAGACCCCACCCCTTTGACACCTACTTCAACGTCTCCTTCTTCTGCTTCGCCTGGCGAAAGTCTCGTTTCGAGTACCCAGGTGGCTAACAAGAAGAAGAAGAAGACAAAGAAGAAGAAGTCAAACAAGGGAACGGTTACAAACACAATAACGACTACAAGTACAACTGTTGTTCCACCACAGACAACGGAAGATGGACTCCTTCCCACTCCTCCGCCCAAGGTTAAGTTTCCTTGCAGATTATGCAAGGAAAACCATCTTCTTCGTGATTGTCCTGGTATTCCCAGGATCTTAAGAATATGGTCTCGTGATCCAGCCCGTCCCTCATCGTCCACTGATGCTCACGGTGATGCTACCTCCGTAGTTGGGAATACTAAGGGCAAAGGGAAGATTCGATTCCCTTGCAAACTTTGTGAAGGCAATCATTTCCTTCACCTTTGCCCACTCATGGACAAAGCCTCCTCTATGTTGGAAAGTCTTGCAGATCCCTCACCCCAACTCCCCGCTGGATATCAGCGTCTTTTTGCAACTGCAGATTTTCCTTCTACTGACCACAAGGTTGGTTTACATACCTCTGTTGTTCAGTCTCCTCTTCCTGAACCTGGCTCCACCCAGCCTGTTCCCGATCAACCCTTGGTTGGCGATCGTGTCAGTTCGAGTTTACCACCAATTGACCAACCTGTTCTAGACGACAGTCATAAACGGGTTCTTCATGTCTCATCAGATTCTCTTGAGTCTGACGGCGATCCTCTTATCCTTATTGACTCAGAGGGTCCTTCTTCGGCTCCGTTTGAGCAAGGGGGCAATCATATGATTCCCCCACCAAGCAATTCAACTATCTCCTTTGATTGGAGTCACTTGACCACTTACTGCCTTCCATCCCATGTACCTTTCCAAATTACTGTGCATGCCTATGAAACGGCCCTACCTGGCACCGTTTTGGATGAAGGCGCGTCGGTCAGTCTCATGCCGTATACTACTTGGCAAGCTCTCGATTCCCCGCCGCTTAGGCCGGTCATGCATACTCTGTTGGCTTTTGACGGAAGAGCATGTCCATCTTTAGGAGTCCTCCCACAACTCCCTATTACTCTGGGAGGCAAAACCATCTATATAGACGTAATGGTTATCCAAAGTGCCCTCGGTAACAATTTTATCCTTGGTCGTGACTATATTTATGCCATGGGGGCTATCGTTTCTTCGCTTTTCCATGTGGTCTGTATTCCACACAATGGAAAGATTGTCACTATTGACCAATTATCGTTCTTTAGCCCCCATCTTCCGTTGTCACCTCCTCCCGGTTCTCATCCGCCAGTTGTATCTGCCTCCCCGCAGGTCAACTATGTGAGTACCTCTCCCATGCCTCAATCCAGCACTACCGACATCGTCAATAGTGTTTTGGGGGCATTGGATCCCAATTTCCACGGCTTTGATCTCCCATCAGGAGCGTCACTCCTGGAAGCCCCGACTTCCTCTTCATTATGATGAAGGCCGGGTAGAGCATAGCTCATTTCCCTCTGTCAAGCTCCTTAAAAAATGAAACAAGGTGTCTCGAGGATAGTTTTGATCTTGTGGCAACCTCGTTAAAAAATGAAACATGATTGGTCAGAGCATAGTTCATTTTCCTATGTCAAGCTCCTTAAAAAATGAAATTCAGTCAGATGAAGCATGCAAGCCCCTTTTTGTGCATCAGACTTTGATTCACTCCAATGGGTTTGCATTCTCTCGAGCATAGTTCCCGATCTTGTGTCAAGCTCGTTAAACAATGAAACAAGTGTCGAGCATAGTTCTTGATCTTGTGTCAAGCTCGTTAAAAAATGAAACAAGTGTCGAGGATAGTTTTGCTAATGTATCAACCTCGTTAAAATAATGAAACTGTTTATCTATGAGGATAGTTCATAATCATTATGTCAACCTTGTTAAAACAATGAAACGTGTGTTCGTGTTTTTCGGACACATAACCATTTAGTCAACCTTCAACCCATTTTCAATGGACTGAAGCTTGGGGGGCATATACCTCAGATTGATACTCGATGTTTGGGGGCATGCCCGTTTCATTTCCCATCAAGCATGGTTTGCATGTATGCCACGTGCTTTTAAGCTTGTATAAAAATAAAATTTTGTATAAAGGATAAAATATATGCGTGTAAATACATTCCGATGGGTCGTTTGTTATGCAGTAGATACATTAGATTACATGTGTGTCGAACAGTCGCATAGCATATAAAACACATAGTCACATGTACAAGATCCATCTAGGAATAAACATAAGCATATAAAAATACAAAAACACATGGGTCACATGTTATGCCACTGATACATTTGCATAGCATAATTACAACATCATCACATGTACAAGATCCATCCAAAAAAAATCGATATGTATATATATACGTGAGTCAAAGTGTTCACACCCCGCGCGTTACAAAAAATAATTCATGTCAAAAGTCTATACAGCCGCTGACAGCATCCTCCTCAAAAATGTGCAAAAAATGAAACCTAGATGTCTAAGCACGGTTATGCTCGTGATAGCATGTCACTGCTCGTACCAAACGTCTCAACAGACGATGGACACGAGTAGACACTCCCACCGTATGCCTCTGATAAGCTCTAGGCACATCTGCCAATCTGCCGTAGTCTGGGATACCTCGAGTGAGTGCCTCAAGGTTCTGCACAAGATCATCCTCACCCTCTATCTGAGGGTCTCCTGCGGGTTGTGCTCTACGCACATTGTGGGGCACGTCAGCTGGTCACTCTGCGCCAACATCTGTATACATATATAGACGCTGTTAGAAATAGACATTTATTAACACAAAAAAAATTAAATACATAAAAAACATTAAAAAACACAGAGTTCTTACCCAGCTCCTCATCCCAATCCTCTCCATCAGGTAAGGGGAGATCGGGATCTCCGGTGAAATCCGTGCCCGCATAGGGCCAGTCCTCAACGACTATCATCTAATGTCGGAGCCAGATGAAGAACTCGGGCTTCCAAGACATGTGTTGCCCCCCTCCTCCTCTGGGCATAAGTTCTGCCCACCGATGCAATCTCGGCTCCCTCAGCACTGGATCTGCTACTATCCCTCCAAGTACCCAAAAAATTGGCAGCCGCTCTAGAAAGAAGGTCACTAGAATTGACCCATACCCAAACTGTTTGTTTCCATCTCGCTTACACTTGGTAAGCTGTCGTTTGATATTGGTCGTCACCGCTGAAGCCCAATCAAACACTGTAGGATGGAGACACTCGGTGGCCAACAGCAAGTGATTCTTGCTGGCCTCATGGGGTGCCTGTATGCCTGCTGCCCAGGTAATGGTAAACAAGATAATTCACAGAACCAAGCTGGGAATCGTGTTGATATCTATTTTCCTGCTATTCACACCAAAACGTGCATCAGGACATATCCTATCCTTCACCTCCTCGATCTTCTCTGCAGAAGGTCGACTGCCTGTCAGAATGGGACGCGCACCCCGTCGTGATAAACCAGTAATAAAATAGACATCGGAAACATCCAATTCCAATGTTTGGTCCTTCAGGCGGAACACCTGATCCTCTGCGTCCCAAGCGTCTACTATGAAACGTAGTAACTCAGGTTGTGCGCGAAGGTAGGAAGTATGGAAGAATTTCTTGAGCTCGCAGTCTCTCAATGCAGTCATACAATCATCATCCGCCAAAGCTAGGGCATCAACTTCGCTGTGCTCTCGTTCTTTCCATTCTAGCACCATTTTTGGCAAAATCCTGCAAACAAAGGACAAATTTCAATCATTAGATAAATATTGAGACATAATTTGAAGGAAAATTGCAAGTTTAACGATACAATTTGGCAAAAATTGAGATCGCGCCATTGGCACGACTGTTTCTAAAACAGTCGCGCTAATGGCGCGGCCTCTGTGGAAAATTTTCGCCATTGGCGCGGTCCCGTGCCGGAAACCCGCGCCAGTGGCGCGGACCCTAAAATTTTCAAATCCTCTTGTACGGACCTAAAATATGGATGAAAACTAGAAAAAATGGAATGAAAATAAAGCTTAGGATGAGGCCTCTTACCTGTTGCAGACAGCGGCTCAAACGGTGTCCTGGATCGGTCACAATCAGCAGGTGAATTTTGCACTAGAAACCCTCCAACAGTCAACTCATAAGGTCAAAAGTGAAAAGTAAATTTGTTTTTTTTACTTTTTTACTATTTATAACACTATTTTAACCCAAAAATACATTAGAAGTGTTAATTTTAAGTATTTTTAGGGTATTTTCGTGTCGAAATAGGTTTTACGTTGTTGGTTGAATGATGACAGGGTCTGTGTGAGTTCAAACGAGCGTCTTTTTTACTTTTTCAAGCTCGGTAAAACATAAGAAAATGTTACTTATGGTCCGCTTTCAGCTCTTTTCCTGACCTTTTAAAGCGGAAAAGATCGCCGAGTTGTCCCTCTTGGCTCATTAAACGGTTACTAAGGGGCGGTCGTTTTAAGTTCTTTTATCGACCATTAAAATTACTGGGTTTTTGTCGTTTCAAACTCGTTAATGGTTACGAAACGACGTGATTTTGATCCCTTTTCTACTTTTTCAGGTCGAAATCACTATTAATGAAAAGTACTCCTCGGTCGTAATGATCAGGCGGTTCTTTCGGGTATCATTTTACACTTTTTCGGGCCCGAGAGACACAACTCTACGAAAAAGAACCTTTAGAGTTTTCTTTTCCGTGTCTTTTTCAAACTCTCTAAACATGAAAAAGACTCCGAGTTTTACCTATGTCGGACTCGTTAAACCCTGACGACATTGGACTCGTCATCATGACGAAACCTGAGCTTCTCCTCCCTAGGGCTCGTTAAACTTTTACTATGTTGGATTCGACCGAAGGTCGAACTTACACCACAAGCATATGCTATCCCCATCAAGCTTGTTAAAAATAATTGGGGTACTCGCCAGAAATGGCGGGGGAAAAAGAAAATTTTGGAACCATAATTATAGTCGTGTCAGTAGTATGTCACTCTTGAACATGGAACTTTTCTACTTTCATGTCAGGGTGGGGATATCTCACTTCGTTTTCACTTGCCTCCGTGGGTTTGGGTGATCCTATTTGACCTCTCATTTGCTCATTGCCATGTCACCATGACCTCTGATCCTTTGACGTCAAATACTGCCAACTCCACTGTCGTGCCGCCGATATGTTCAAAGAGAAGTTGACCTCTGAAAGAAACCGCCCCTGCCTGATAGTTCATAACTCTTACTTCACAACATTGTCTCTTCCCGTCTCGTGTCGATGATGTGGGAAACATTATGGCCCACCTTCGACGAAGATCACTTCCTGTCGACTTCAGTTCATTATCCAGGAAAGTGACCTAGAGACTCCCTTCTGGTACCTTGGAGCCTGCATGCCTCAATGGCAGGTTCTTCGTGTTCGACACGAGGTTTTCATCATTGGCTTCCGATCGGATAACTCTACGGGTGTTCGACATCGGCTCATTCATTCACACACCGTAGACTGTACCTATAGTACCTTGAGGACCATTGTCGTTACTGGTGGTACCTCTCGCGCCTGTTAACAGCTTTCATTATTGGCTGGTAATCAGATGATGTTCATGCATGTTCAACTTCAGCTTACATTTTCGCATGCTTGAACTTGTACTTGTGTTCGGGTCGAGGTGGAGCGCAAGACCCTGGATTGAGTCTGTTGTAATCCAGGCGTGATTTTGATACATGACTCTTTCATTGGATGGCTGCGACCATACCTGAGCCTATTCGTCGATCCTAACTAGATGGCTGCGTCCATACTACGGATCTTGATCGTTATATACTCTTTCAATGGATGGTTGCGTCCATGCCACATATATCATGTATTTGAACTATCATATTGTATATCTCCATGCAGATTCTCGGTGGCAGCTAGATATGGTCTTGTAAAGCACTTCACCTCTCTCTCTCTCTCGAGGCTCATGCTTTAGGGGGCATCTGTTACGCAGTAATTTGTCACCGTTGGTCACCGTCCTTGTTACCCCTGCTTTCGCACACTAGAGGACACATTTATGGACCTGTGACCAGTGACACAACTTAAAAACACTTGCATTGGAGTCTCTTAAGTATGAACTTCAAAATCCCTGAAGACACCCTTTGAAGATTAGCCCTAAAAAATGCCCTTTTTCCATTAGCGCGGGTCCACAGTGTCTAACCCGTGCCAATGGCTCAGTTCCCTCAAAGAGGGCGCGCCCATGGACGCTCTGTCACAGAACAAAGCCCGCGCCACCCAAAATTGGTCATGATTTTTGGCCAGCGCGCACTGAAGTGTTTTTTCCTCCATTGCTCATGCAGTTCTCTGAGGAAAAATCCCATGGAAGTGGTCGAGTGTCGTCTTTTTCATCCATGACAACCCAGCTCAAAGGCTATTCTGGGACAATGCCAAATCTTCAGTAGGTGTCCGGATACAATGAATACTGCCTCCTCCTCCATCTATAAATAACTGTCACCCTGCATTGAACCAACTAGTTTTGCAAGAGCTAAGGTGAGCTAATATTATGCTGGATTGATAGTGAGAGCTGAGAGAGAAGTTATGCTGCCGAAGTATTGAGAGAGGAAGTCACTTTGCAAGGCATGTTTAGCTGCTGACCAAGTTGGAGGAGATTTCAACGTCAGGCCTCTTTGGTTGTAATTCTTCTCTTCTTTTATTGAATAATGAACGACTATCATTATGATTCCACTCACATATTCTTCTGATGATATTTGAGTTATATCCTGCTTGAATGATATATAATTGCATGATACTGGATTTTACGCTTGTGTTGGATTGTTCTTTGTTTGTGCAGGTGTCCATACGTGGAGCGTAAGGATAGTGACCGGCCAAAGCTAAAGGACGGGAGTGGCGTTTCTTCCACAACAAATAGCGTTGGATTCCAGGTAGATCTGTTTGATCGATCTTTAAATTATGCAATTAGGAACCTGCGTGTAGCGTGTGTGATTGTTGCTAGACCCGTGTCGGGCTAGTGGGATCGCCTCTGTCCGCAGAGGGGATTTACCAGCTCAACACTTACAGTAATTGATTACTTCACAAAATGGGTGGAAGCAATTATGCTGAAGGTAGCCAATTCTGAAAACATCATTAAATTCATTGATTAGTTTATTATTACCAAATTTGGTATGCTAACTGCCCTTATGTTTGATAATGCATCTTATTTTTTAGGCAATGCCATGACAAAATTTTCTCTTAAAAGAGGTTTTAAACTTAAATAATTTGCTAACTATAATCATCAAGGAAATTGCTTAGCCAAATCTAAAAACAAAAATATCATAAGGATTATTAAATGAAACATTGATCAAAGTCAGAAAAAATTGCATAAGTCTTTAATATTTTCTCTACGGACAGATCGAATAACACAGAAGCCCTCCATAGGCACTTCTCCTTTTAATTTGGTCTATGGGAAAGAATCTTTCCTCCCTACAAACGTGGTTATTCCCTCTTTAGCCCTAATTCAATTTATTGAAGAAACTCCTTCCTCTTCTATGCATGTGAGATAATTACAAATCCTTAATCTCAAAGAAGAAAGGGAAAATGCCAAAATTACACACGCACATCATCAACAGTTAGTCAAAACTTCCTTTGATATAAATTCTATAAGTTCAAAATCCTTTCAGCTTGGATACCTGGTATTGAAATGGGATAAAGCACATGAGGAAAAAGGTAAGCATACCAAGTTCCAACGAATGTGGTTTGGCCCATTTCATATTGTTGAACAAATAGGCCCATCAACCTTTTTATTGCAAGATTTATCAGGTAAGAGAGAACCTCTACCTATTAATGGGTAGATCCTAAAGAAATATTTTTCATATAAAATGACATCTTCTATTCCTTGTATATTATTTCTTTTACTTTTTAGAAAAAAGAAAAGTTGAGTAGCATTTACTTTTGGCTTTACAAACAATAGTCTCTTTTATATTTTGACGTTTCGCTTGTATAAGTAGAGATTATTAAGAAGATTATTTTCGCATTTGAAACATAGGTTAATTTATGTTACTCTGAAATTGTTTGTTCTTTGCTGAAATTATTTGTCTGTTGCTAAACCTCAAATTTATAAAGAAACCTTTGCTCTATCATCAGTCAAGAAAATTATCTATAGCAAAGCAAAGTCTCTCTACGTAAAATCATCTTTAACTCTACAATTGTCTTTTAGAAACTCTTAAGGAGTCAATGATTCTCCCCATCTAGTAAGCTTTTATTTTTTAGAGGATAATATGTCTCATTAAGATCCAGCTTACCGTGATCATAGGGAAATAAAAAAATGACATTACCAATACTGCATATCAAAACAGGGTAATGGCTTCAGATTGTATCAATCAAAAGACAAGGGATCTCATCAAGAGCTAGCTTGTTTAGCTAAGTTACAACCAGTGAGTGGCATTGTCAATTTTAGTTACTAAACCAAGATAATGGCCTTTAAGGAGTAAAATGAAAATTTTAAAGAAGAGAATTGTTTAGAAAATAATGAAAAGAATAACAAGTATATAAATCTAAACTTATCTTTAAAGAATGCATTCTTATCTAGATGGGATACTGAATTATTAATGGTTAAAAGGTAACCATGTCAAAACTATGGACGTCTGTTGGAAGTAGAGGCTCTACCTATGACAACTGAGTACACCTAAAAGTTGATTTGTGAGAGTCGCCCTATTTTTATCTTTAAAAACCAAGTAATGACTAATGTAGTCAAAACAACTTTCATATTGAAAAGGGTGATCAAAAGGATGATAGTTAGGTAGATGTTGTTGTTATTATTCAGATTAATGTTACTTATCTTATATTTCATGTATTTTTATTTTCTAAACTACCTTTATTTAGAAAGTTTTTAGAAATTTCAAAACAATATTAGAGATAATTGGTTCTTGCAGTGAACCACCAATTTTTGTGCTATTCAACAACCCTCCCATTTGTTAAAATAATAGCTAGTATTATATTAATAAATGGGGACCCTTAAAAAATCCTTCAAAAAAATAAATTTATCATTGAGGCATTTTTTATTTTATTTTTGGAATAAAGCAAGATATTGAGATGAAACCCTTTGAAAAGCTAGCAAATGCTCCTCTTTCCGCATATCATGTGATCAAGCATGTCAAAAGCCCTGCTAATGACCAAAACTCATGAAAAGAGATGAAAATGGATTACTGCACTTAATCTTGAAACTATTAGGCTTTTTTCACTTGAACTAAGTCCTAAAACGTTTCTTATTAAAACAAGGCCTGCATCGCATATCACCACTTACAAAGGTCGCACCCTCACAAAGCCTTTAACTATGCGATATACGATATTGCAATGACATGTTCACCCTTATCGCATCACATTGGAAAATCCTTAAGAAAGATACAAAAACTTACCAACCATATGATATTGCGAAATGCGATGGAAGCTCGGACCCGATTGCCAACTATGTTATAAAAAAGCTCAAGCCCACTACGCAACAAAAAGGGTTTTACAAAGAAAATGCTATCAAATAAGCTATGCTTTAAAAACTAATAAAGAATGTCCCACATTTCTCATCTCATAGAAACCAAAAGAATGTTAAATAAAGTGCACACGTGAAATGTGATAATGCGACCTGCGATATTGCATCACAAATCGCAAAATCAACATTTTCGCAGTTAAAAATATCGCCACCCTAATAAGTTTCTTTCCTGACTTATGATGAAAAACATTAATGAGCAATAAATCTAGGGATAAGGAACCATTAGTCAGAATTTAGTGCGGGATAATGGCATTTATGTTTGAAAAGTTGTTCAATGTGATACGATATATTCTCACTTGTGTTTGATAAAAGTTCCTTTCTTTGCACCTTTTCAAGATTATCTGTATCATTCATTCTTGTGTTCATTTTTACTTGTGTCTATTTGGTAGCTTCTACTTTACTCCATTTTCAGGAACAATCCACAGCAAGAGTCATTGAGAGAGATGGAAAAGAGGGGAAAGGCAACCACATCTAAAAAACCAGAAATGATCCCTTTATTCTCTGACACTATATGCAAGAAAGATGGAGGAACCTCAACATGGGAGGCCATGTATTATTCATGAGAATAGGAGAAACCAATACCTCTGGTAATAAAGGCAACAGTTGATAGTCATGTTTCCTCTGATGCCTTCTTATTAGAGACAACATGCTAATTTCTACACCGCATAGCTGCAAGACCGAAGATAATTCCATATATAGATATGGTTAAGTGGATAATTGATCAGGTGGATGTCCCAGCCAGAGAATTCAATAATAGCACGAAGGATGCTATGGGATATTTTTTCACCAGACAGTCTGTGCCTTATGTACAATCTAATAGAGCCACAAAATCTCTATAATAAAGAGTTCCTCGAGAAATATTCTAAGGAGAGTGAAGATCCAGTAGATGTCACACAGACTCTGACAGAAAATGAAGGCAAGGTAAAAAAGGATAAGACGGGTATGTATTCTACAATATCTATCTCCCCCCCTCATATTTTTTCAGTAGCCATGCTAAGTAGAATACTAGGCAAGCTCGATAGTACCAAATTTTCCCTAGAATGGATGCCATTAATAGATGCACCCATAAGTGCAACAATAATGAATTGGGCCAAAATTTTGTCTGATAATTTGGCGAAAGCCATAATGGAGTATAGGAGAAAGAGGAGTGTCTCTTTAAGGATTTTCCCTCCATTTTTATTAAGTGCCTATGTAATGGCCACTATATGCTTTGGCTCCAAATTTCCTATCATGGGATGGAAGTGGATTGTATAGGACCAACTTCCTATCCATATATATCATAAGAGTATGTTGGAGTCTCAGTTTCTCCCCCATTTTTATAAAATTGTTCAAGGAGTTATGTTGCATAGCCATAAACAAGTCTACAATAGAAATTCCCCTAGGTTTTCTAGAGAAGCTAAGGTAGATATCCTAGTTATAGCTAAATGGTTTACGGAAGAGACATTTACATATATCAGAGTATTTGGGAGCATTGATTCACCACATGTCCTCCCATACTATGTCCCCAACAAGTTAATGGCTATATAGATAGCCTACTAAACAACAGGAGAATATGGGTTGAGAAAAGGATTAAAGGAACATAAAAAGGCTATTGGGCCTACATTTCCATTGCAATGTGGTGCATTTTCACTACACAATTTTGGACATGCATGGAAGGAAGCAGAGATTATGAAATCTCTGAAATTAACTACATTTCTAGGAAGACAGTATGAACCAAATGGCACCACCAAAGACTTCACTACTATGGTGAAAGTGAAACCATTCATCCATGAGGAAGATGCCTTCAATTACCTCTTCCTACAAAAGGAGACTTTTTAGAAGTGACGCATAGGGCATCACTACTTTTTTCCCTAGATGATATTCAAGCCTTCTGTGAATATAGGGAGAGGATATTATTAAAGGTCCCATTGGACCTACTATAGATTGAACCAACAAGGGAACCAAATCCCAGTGTAAGCTTAGAGTGAAGGTCCATAGAAAATTCCAAAGAAGATTCCGAAGTAGAATTTGAGGAGAAGTCTACACGTGAGTTAGAGAACTCATAGCAATAGTCTCAAAATGGAGGCAAATGAAATAGAGAATCTGAAAGGGACAAAGGTGGAACTACAGAGAAAGTAGCCGAGCAAGCCTTGGTAAAGAAATAGGCTGAAATTCACTCTACTTCCACTCAGTCAATGAAGCCCCCAGTTGTTGATTTAGAGAAACAATGGGAGAATTTTAATAGGAAGCTCCATACAGAGGACAAAACATCTGAGATATAGACTCCACAGCACAAATAAACTCAAGAAATTACAGTGGAG
>APFE031356625.1:169031-181000 GCA_000404065.3 Pinus taeda | reverse complement strand
TTTAAAACACAATAATTATATAATAAATATATCATTTTTTGTTTTTACACAAATAAGAAAAGTTTTGCTATTAAATTTGTGCTTAGACACATCAAGATATATGGGAGGCTTACATTTTGCTTATAATGACTAGAGGTTTTAACAGGAGAGGAAGAGATAACTCTAAATGCTGTAGTGAAATTTTGTTACATATTTTTTTTGGAGCCAAAATTCATGCTTTTGCACTTGTAGATTCTACAAAATTGGACATTTAACAAAACACATTTGTATGGATTTGTCATAGCTTATTGAGGTGGATCAATTGACATTTGGTCTGTTGGAGCACTACTTGTTGTGCTTTTGGAGTCCTCATTATTCCTATGAGCTTGGAGATCAACCATTTGAAGACGCATCCCATCCATGTTGTCCTCCATACGTTGCATTTTAACCTGTTGGTTTTGAACAATTTACGTCAGAACCAAGATTTGATGATGCAATCCTGGGACCTCTGTGTACCAATCTAGAGGCGGATGTAGACACTAGTGGCAGTGGTGAGCCATTGGAATTATTGGGTAGACTCTTTGACTATTGCATTCCAAGGGGTGTTGGAGGTTCCAAAACAATGGTGCAATAACCATGAAGGGGCTCAGTGAAATGATTATCCACTGCAAATATCAACCCCACCTTCCCAGTTTAATGTCAACTTTTGAGTTGACTTTGGCCCACAATGCTCACCCGAACACAAAGATTAAGGAAAATGAGGCTAGGGAGTTGCTTCTGTGGCTACCGAAGCCCATGGAGGCACTAACTGAGGAGGAATATTATGCAACATCTCGTTTCAATACCTCTGGAGAGCGATTCTAAAGCATGGAACGAAGATTATAGGAAACAAATGAGCATGTAGGAAAAAGCCCTAGGGGAAGGAAGACTCCCTCACGTGAGAGCAGAAGGCCCAACCCATAGAGGATACCAAATTCAATCTCTTCCATATGTTTGGTCCTCATAATTAACCACATAGATCAAATTTGGCAACCTTAGCATGAGGTCAACATGCATGAACATTTGCCTTGGATACCAGATTTCACACACTTCCTAGATTGCCTTCGACACCAAGAACTGGGGAAGTAGATTATATGTGTCCATTCTGCAGGGTACGGAGGAGTGTGAGAGGAATTGTGAGGACTTTACATTTAATTTCGATCCTGTACTATAATGCATACATTCCATGCCTCTGGACAAGGCATATGTCCTTGTGAAGGACTTATTAACTTGAGATCACCATCTAGAAGATATCACACAAATATATAGTATATGAGAAAATGAAGCAATACCACCGGCTTTGCTATCCATAAGGAGGATGGTCTTCCAACTTTGGAGGAAAATAAATAAAACCTTGCCAAGTTCTAAGCTCGTTACATTCTTCTTTTGTGAACTTTAATGATTGGTGAAGGAATGAGGCTAAAGATTTATCTTGATCATGTAATATGTTTCCAAGAGAATTGGTCATTAATACTAAGTTGCACTTGTTCAAGTTCGCAAGCTTTATTGGCTTGCTCATCAGCGTCTTGATTTTGATTGCGGAGTATATGATGAAAGGGCTTATGAGTGAAAGCCTCCAATATGCCAGCGAATTTGTGGAGAAGGAGAGCGAACACATTGTTCATAGGGAGAGAGATCCAACAGAGGTATTGAATAATTGAAAAAGAGTTGCCCAGGACAACAATATAAGGGATGCCCTATTCTTTTGCTAATTGAAAGCCCAAAAGAAACCATACATTTTAGCAAAGTTGTCTTCGATATTTATGATAATCCTTCCCCTTCCTACCACCCTTATCAACAATTAAATTTAAAAAAACATATATAAATTTCCAAACTAAAATTTTACAAATAAATAAAAAGACATAGGTACATGAAATAAAAAAAAAAATAAAAAAAATATAAATATGTAGATTTCCAAGCTAAAGTCTCACAAGTAAAATGAAAAGACATAGTTACATAAAACAAAAGATAAATAAGAAAGTGATTTTTGTTTGGAATCTTCTCCATTCTAATAAATTATTAGAACTCATTTATAACAAAATGATGAAAAAGTTAAATTAAAAAAAAAATGATTCTTACAATTCATTCTAATAAATTATTAGAACTCATTTATAACAAAATGATGAAAAAGTTAAATTAAAAAAAAAATGATTCTTACAATTCATTTCGCCATATTAGTTTATAAGTGCAATAAGTATTTGTACTTGTATATATTTAAATTATAAAATAAAATCTCACCTCCACTTTGTACTTGCACTAGATTTTTTCCCAAAATTTTCAAATATTATGCCGAACAAAGATCTTTAAAAATGTGACAGTTCATGGGAACTCCCTTTATGTTATTTTCATAACTGTTATTTTATTTTATTTTTAACTACTAAACTATGCCTA
The DNA here is from genome assembly GCA_000404065.3 of Pinus taeda. Classification (NCBI taxonomy): domain Eukaryota; kingdom Viridiplantae; phylum Streptophyta; class Pinopsida; order Pinales; family Pinaceae; genus Pinus; species Pinus taeda. The sequence goes on along the minus strand of APFE031356625.1, from coordinate 178,591 downwards.
AACCAAAATAACTTTACTATTGTGAACATGGGGAAGACTCATTGACCCTTCCCTTATGGGGTTGTCTTTGTCTTATTGAGAAGTCTGTCATTTCAAAGTTCAGGATAAATACTCTGTCCTGTGGATAATGTCCCCTCGTGTGAAGAGGGTCGTGTGAAGAGGGTGAGGAACCCAGTGACCTTTCACCTTATATCAGATTGATTTACTGAGAGTGATTTTAGGAAAAATTCAATGCTGATTTATACAAAAACATGAGTCAAAAATTCTGACTCGCGCACTCGAATCCGAGCACTGTGATGCGCCCCATCAATCTCGCTACTGTTGGATGGAGGTGAAACAGCGTAGATTTATTTACGACAGCTGTAACTCGGTGAAGACCCGGACGCGGACGGTCTGTTGTGTTTTTGGAGGGAATTTTTTTATATCTCGTCTAATGTGCGCACGTGCCGGGTCCTGCCCATTACCAACAGGAATCTCTCATACCTAGACCTTACTCAGGCTCACTGTCACCAGATTTTTGGCCAATTACAATCCCATGCTTTCCTGGTACACCTTTTGTTTCATAATGCTACAATGCCATGCAGTTAGATTATGATGGGCTGGATTCCATTTCAATTAATTACCCATTGAAATCTGGTTTAAGTATTTAACCAATGATGGCATCCTTCAAATTTCTCTGAAGCAAGTAGGGAGTACAGAGGGAGCGTGGGTTTGGATTTGTGTGTGAGTGAGTGGGCACTCACACCCAATTGGGATTTGGGCTTTAGATTCATCCATCGGTGCAGTCAGTCCGGTCCAGTCCCTTCTCTTCCTTCGAGAGTTGGTTCCCAGGCCTATGGTCCTGTTGATCCCACGGATGCTGCTGAAGAACTCCATACATACGAACAAACAAACACCAGAGTCATCGACACACGCCCTCTGGGCAGTGGGTCTCACTTGCTTCCTTTCTGTACCCAGTTGGGAGAACAACTGTGTTATGGTTGGTTACACATTAATACACACCCTACTCTCTGCAGGCTGGGGCGCTCTCCCTTGTGTGACCAGGGGATAAGAGATCCCTACCATTCTTGCTCTTCCTGGTTCATAACCCGTAAGAGTTTTGCAATCAGACTAGTAAGTTTCGCACATGTAACTTCATTGTTCTGTCTTCTGGATAACGACAATTTTTTCCACACATTTACTGCACATTATGACACTGTTATGTTACGATGGGTTTCAGTAAGGTTTAGGGCAATTCAAAGCTTTGTTTTGTCCAGGCTGTTGCTTCAGATAGACAGAGGGTGTAACCAGGATAAGGCTAATCTTCTGAGTAGAGCTAGTCCAGTCAGTTGAAACTTGAAACTGACTCTGTTATGTTAATATAAAACTTCACTTCACTCATTTACATGGATGATGGGAGCCAGCTTCAGGTACTTGCACAGCATTTCCGAGCTTAGCGTTTCTATTGCAACTCATTTGGATAGTTCAATGGTGGATTGAAATTAGCCTTGGTATATTAATCTGGTCATGTATCTGTTGCTGCGATTTGGATCGACACAATGGTATGTATAATGTCAATATACCAAGCAGTAGCACTGGAGATTCGCAGATTAATGGCCCACCTGGGTGGTGGAACTGGATGTTAGGTTTATTGGAACTAACAGAAGCCGAAGGGAAGAGAGTCGAGGTTGGTTGTTCTGCTCTTGTGTAGGAGGATAGCAGGATAATGATGTTCGAGGTTGGAGGGCATCATCATCCTGCAGGAGAACTCCACATTCGAAAGGAGCTCATTGCGCTTAAAAGAGCTCGGTGTTTAAGGGATCCAGCCACTTCCTCTTCCTGGAAATCTCCAATAACTGGTAAGTCTGTTGCTAATTCTGATTGGAATTATGGTAATGGGAACTGCGAGAGAGAGTCTGTAGAAGGGAGAAATGGCTTCGAAAAGGATGCTAGTTCTGACATTCTTCCTACTTCCGTGAGAGGAGGTGATATCAGTAATGGAGAAAGGGGGTTACTTCATAATTGGAGAAATCAAAGTTGGGACACACATGAAGAATTGATGCTTAATGTACAAGATATGAATCTCACTGGAATGGGAAATGATGGGAATGGAGATACATCGAGGGGAGCCAGCAATTACTTTGAAGCTCCTGACAGAGAAGACTGCAGATATGCAGAAACTTGTGGAGATGAGAAGACGATGACGTTTAAACAGGGCAGAAGGGATAGGGTATCAAAGAAGACATCGAGGGATTGGAGAAAGTCCTCTGTAACAAAGAAAAGTGCCAAAGGGAATCATCAAATTCATGCTTCTGTACATGCGCTATCGCAGCTTTCACTAGAGGCGCAGGAGCCCTTCAATGAATTAGAGATATGTAATGAAGATGATGTGAGCTTTTCCAGGAGGAATAGACGAACAGGGAGCTTAGACTGCAATTCCCGTTCAGGATCACCGCTACTTACTAGAGATGCATGGAGATTTCGCCAGCAGAGTGACAAGGATAACAAAAGGTCTCATTGTTTGAACCTTTCAAGAGATGCCATTAGACAAAAGGAAGAGTCATACACACCTGCATCAACATGCTCTTACAGCAGAAATGGTGATCGTAATCCTAGCGTTGTTGGGTCATGGGATGGCACGGCATTTTCTGGCGATGATGAAATGGATGGCTTGGATCTGCCTCGACAAGGATGTGGGATACCTTGTTATTGGTCCAGAACTCCAAAACATAGGAGCAGTGGAGGCTGCAGTTTTTCTCCTAGCTTCTCGGATTCGGTGAGGAGAAAGGTTACTAATATGGTCTCTAGAAATCAGACTACATTGCAGAAAGAATCACCACTATCCAATTACAACTACAAGAGGTCTATTCGTTTGCTGAATTGTACCAGGGAAGGTCTACCACTATTAACTGATACAGGGGAGGATGGTGCTTCTTCAGAAGAGGGTACAAGTGATGGACGGTCAACCAATATAGGAGAGCTCGACATGGAGGCCACCTATAAATTGGAAAGGAGGATGAAGTCAAGGCACAGAAGTCAAGAACAAATGGAACTGGCTCTGACCCCAGGAAGCAGGGAACTGGCAATCTATGAGGACCGACATAGAAGCTTGAGTCAGAAATATAGACCGAGATCCTTTGATGAATTGGTAGGACAAAATATGGTTGTACAAACCCTGGTTAATGCTATCTTAAGAGGCAAAATTGCCCCTGTCTATCTTTTTCAAGGCTCCCGTGGCACAGGTAAGACATCAACTGCCAGAATTTTTGCAGCAGCTTTGAATTGTCTATCCCCAGAGAATCTCAGGCCATGTGGATTCTGTAGAGAGTGTATAGATTTTGGTTCTGGAAGAAGCGTGGACGTGAAAGAAGTAGATGCGACAAATAGTAATGGTATAGAGAAAGTTAAAGCTCTTTTAAAGAATGTTGCCCTGGCTCCGTCTTTCTCACGTTTCAAAGTCTTCATTATTGATGAATGTCACATGTTGACATCTGAAACATGGACTGCACTTTTAAAGAGTCTAGAAGAACCACCTAGACACGTTGTCTTCATATTCATTACTACCGACTCTGATAAAATGCCTCGCACTGCTGTTTCGAGGTGCCAAAAGTATCTTTTTCCAAAAATTAAAGATGCTGAAATTGTGAGCAGATTGCAGAAGCTTGCAATTCAAGAAAATTTGGAGGTTGAATCTGATGCATTGGACATGATAGCAGCTAAATCAGATGGCTCTCTTCGTGATGCAGAGACAATGCTTGACCAGCTTAGCTTGCTGGGACAAAGAATTACGCTATCTATGTTGCATGAACTGGTATGTGCTCTCTTTCAACCGCTTATTTCTGTGACAACCTTATGTACTTTTTGAATGCATAATACACACACCTTCTTCCAAACGCATTGTTTGTGTGCTGCGACTATAGTTTTTTATAAATGAAATTGAAGATGTCTTAAATTTGTTGCAACTCAGTTTTTTTGGGCCAAAGAAAAAAAAATCTTTATATTCAATATTTCTTGGGTGAAACCAAATTATACAGTCTTAGCCACGAGGCTTCAGAAAGAGGGAGTAACAAAATCCATCCCTTGCAGTCTTTTTTGACATATGTCCTGTCATCCATAAAAAAACAGCTAGAGCCAAAGATATTAGAACAGAACCCTTTTCACTTCGTGACCACCAGACTGAAAACTGACTACTGCATTGACTGAAACTTCAACAGAACTATACAAAGCTTATGATCATGACCATCCACGACCCAACAGTACTTAAAACAAAGGCTTTCAAGGATTCTGAAACCAGCAAATTGTCTTTGAATTCCTGCTTGAGTGGCATTCCTTCCCGTATAGAAACGGCTTCTGTTGACAACTTGTCAGCCTGGATATTTGATTCTCTGAAGACGTGAGTAAGACAAATTTATATAAACTGATTTCTTACCTCCATGACTCTGCAAATCGGTTATGAAGATGTATGTTGATCCGGATTGTTTTGTTTTTCATGTAAAATCTGTTAGAGCATTCACTTATGTACTGCTGGAAGACTTTCGCGTTCAATAGTCAAGCCCAACCTCAATCCAGACCTCAACTGGTCATCAATATGATCTAATACACAAATAACACCTGAAAGTTACTTATTGTTGGCAAATGCCATTTACTTGTTAGCTAGAATTCTCACACTGTAAGAATGTGACTAAATATTGTTGGTGCGTTTGAGATCTGTGAGAAGCAAGGTGCTTGTTATGGTCCCGAATAAGAGGATTAGTCATAATTAGTCTGTGTATCCTTAATTAGTGAATGATAGACTGAATTTCCAAAATAGAAGAAATTTTTGATGAGAAAATTGGTTGACTTAAATGCAAGTGCTACCTACAGTGGGCTGATATGGTGTGGGCCCACATCAAACTCAAGAAACAGTGTATCTCACCCAACAATAGATTACTGGTTGTGTTGAGAGGTGCTCTACAGCTGAGTATGGGGAGATGTTGTAGTGACACATTAGATGAGATGTTGTAGTGAAGGGTTAGAAACTTAGATAAAAAAATAATAATAAAACATAGTGCCGGCCCTACCATAATATGGAAAAAATTCATCATGTGCACATTACATTAAAATAAATTAAAATAATAATGATTAATATTTGTAACTATTATATTTCAGAACTTCAGTCTTTAAATTAATTAATAAAAAATATATAATAATAAAACGTCTATATATAGAGATGTGAAATATATATAAATTATAAATAGTAGCTATAAATTGAGATCCATTTTACCATATAAATTAAAATAATGATGACTCATATTTGTAACCATTTTTGTTTGTTTGTTAATAAGGCACGTATTATATTATTCACAAACAAAAATATCTATTTTCACTGGTTTGCCACAAGGGAAGTCAGACCAGTAAAATAGCAATAGAGTTTCAGCCAAAATATATTGTCTAAAATGGAAATTGAAGCTGTGTAGATAATAGAGCCTTTGCCTGTATGTAATGTTCCCTATTAGTTAATTGCCCAAGGGAGGACGAAATAGCCTATCCAACCCTGTAGGCTATAGTTGATGATAAAGGGGGAAACCCATTATCCAATGTTTTGGGGCAACTTTGGGTAAATTTGGAGTATCTAGGGCAAAAAGCCAGAATTGGGGGCCAAACTTGTAACCCCTCACATCAAAATAAGGAGAAGAGACCCCATAAGGAATCTATAAATAAGAGAGAGATAGAATCATTTTTCTCATCATTGATTGGATTGGATACTTCTGTTTTTGTGAGTTGGGGCTCTCAGGGTTTTAAGACCCCTTCTCTTTGTTTGATTCCAGTGGTGATGATCCCACCCTAGTCAATCCCCCTCTTCTTCTCTCAACTATCTCGACATAATTTTTTGAGGCTCTTTTATTTGGTTTGTAGCAAGTGAAGAGATTTCTGTGAGAGAATTGGGTTTGGGATGTATTCTGTGGCATAACTTGAAGTCAGTGGGCACTTTGAAGCATTTTGTGAGGGCAATGGAACCCCTCTAGGGTATTTATGTGGCTGCGTACCCCTTTGAGGCTTCATTTGTGCACAACAGATACCTCCAAGGGTTTCATTTGTGAAAACGAACTACTCTTTTGAGGCAACACGAGTTGAAGGTAGTTCTGTCTATGGCAGCGAGAATCCTTCTTGAGGTTGAGTTAGGGTTGGAAACCTTAATGGATTGCAACAAGAGATCAACAAATTCGTTCTAAAGCAGTGGATTGACCTTCCTGAGGTAACGAATAACCCATGTTAGGATATTTTGACACATAGGAAATAGTTAAGTATAACTTGGTCTAGTGTAGAGTTAGGTAAAGTGTGTTTTTTTACTATGTACTTTTGTAACTTACAATCTGACGGTCACGATATGTAGTGATCTGACGGTTCATTCTCTCCTCGGTATTACTGACACTTGATCCGTGGCTTAACACTTGATTGATCCATGATCTCTATTTAAAGAGCATGGAGGGTCATTTGTAGGGTTACCATTCATGAGAGAAGCTTTTGTAAATTTTCATTCTTTTATTAATAAATTGCCTGAAGTGGCTGCATTGGCTCAAGCCGTGGACTGTTTCCCTCTTTGAGGGTTTTAACCATGTCAACAACACTGGTGTATTGGTCTGTGATCTGTTTGTGAGCGGTGTCCTTTGGTGTTCTGTATGAGGAACTTACCCTGTAAATTCCTACATGGTATCAAAGCTATTTGAGGGCCGTATCATTTGGTGATCCAAATGTGAAGCCGGTAGAACTGCATCTGACTAATGTTTCCTAGATCTACTGTTATTGACTATTTTCGGGCCGAGAGCACTGCTCTGTTGTGTTAAGAGCGTCTGTTCCAGTGAGGAACCCCTTTCGTTTGATGCGAAAAGGTTTCTGGTAGCCCTAGCTATGTCATTTTTAAGATCTGGAGGTATACAATGTTTATTTGCAGTTTTTAGTTATTTTCTCTTTGTTTATTTCGGTTTATTTAGCTCTTTGCCCTGCGATTTGGTGCGATATGGGCAAATCAGAAACAAAAAGGAAGGATTTTTCTCATGCATATGCTCTTTTCCGCTGTGCCTTAGTGTGATCTCAGAAAATCAGAAACATTGAGGAAAAATATTTAGTTTCCAGCTAAAGCTAACTTCAAGCCATAAGGTTTTTTTTTTTTTGTATGTCCGTGTTGGGTTTTATGTTTCTTGTTTTGTAGGCGAAAATGAACTTTCTTAAGTAAGCACGCACCCCAAAGCTTCGGTGACAAAAAAAAAACCCTTCCTCTTTTCCAAAAATTACTAACCTTTTAATCTAGCTCACTTGGTCCAAAGCTACTTTATGAGAATATAGGTCTTGAGTTCAAGTCTTTCTTTTTGTTGAACTAATTAGATTAAGTTTGGAAAGGGGGCAGTTTTTTTTTAAATATAACATTATCATTCATTTCCGCACATTCCCGCACTTCGTCGGCATCTTCAACAACTTTTTTTCAAAAAGCCATAACTTCCTCATCCGGAAGTTGTTTTCAGAGCCGTTTTTTTTGAATCAGCCTAATTTTTCGAGATCTTTCCATTGGAACACTTAGTTTCAACATTTATAGCTTCAATTTTTGTTAAAATGGAAAGTCCATGCCAAGTTATTCTTGACACCCCCAACTACTTCCAATGGTGGTCCTACATTGTGGATTTACTTAGAAGTAAAGGTCTGTACAGAATAGCCTCAAGCCAAGAAACCTAACAGAAAGATGAAGATAAGGCAGCCAAATGGGAAAATAAGCAAGATCAAACACGTGGGTTGATAGGGATGTTTATTTCTCTAGACCTTATATTCCATATCGTAGAACTTGATACTCTTAATGAAGTAATGAAACAGATCACTAAAGTTTTTGGAATTAAAAATGAATGTAGAGCCCATCAACTCGAAAATGAGTTGCTTACATTGGACTCCAATAATTTTTCTTCAATTGGAGATTTTTTGTCCAAGTTCAAGACCCTTAGACTTCTCTTGGAAGGTGTTAAGGTTAAAAAAGAAGATGGTAACCTTATCTATTCCATTTTTACTAAGTTGGGACCAGTCTACTCTGTGTTTGTTTCCACCTTCCATTCTATAAGAGAAGCTTTCATTTCTCAAGGACAAGACTACAAGCCCCCTTCCTTTGATACCTTTTGTGATTTTTTAATAAGAGAATAAGAAAAACTCTTACATCTTGGTCTTCTTAATCTTGGAAACTTTTCTAAGAAAGCCTTAGCCGCCCAACAACAACCAAATTCAAAGAATCCTAAGAAGCCGTATCCTAAAAAGAATGGTCCTAAGCCATTTTAGTCTCAAAATGAAAAATCATTTCAACAAAATGATAACGCAAATAAAAACAAAGGGAAGAACACTGATAGACATTGCCACTTTTGTAATCGAGATGGTCACTTAGAATCCAAATGCTTTAAGAAGATGGCAACCTTAAAAGCAACAATGAAGAAGCATAACATCCATTTGGAGCACTCAACAACTTCAACTTCATCTTCAGGAATAACACTTTTTGTATATGGTTGTCAAGCATCTCGGTCTGGATATGCACTAAATGTATCTTTTTCTTCTCATTCTCATGAGTGGCTCATTGATTCTGGAGCTTCTTATCACATGGCCAAAAACAAAGCCATGTTTCTTCTTTAAATGATTGTAACACCAAAAATATATATGTTGGTGATGATAGATCTCTTAGTGTTGTAGGGACTGGAACTGTGCATATAGACAATGGTCAATTCAATGATGTATTATGTTTTCCAACCATATCCTGCAACCTTCTATCTGTATATCAGAGAACTCATTCAGGTGAAGGTAAAATTGTTGAATTTTCACCTCAAGATGTTGTAATTAAGGACCTAAGAGATCCTAGACATATTTTAGCTACTCGCATTGTTGATGATTCTACAAGGTTGTATAAGTTTAACAACTTTGGGTCATCAAATTTTCTCTTGGTATTTGTTGCTCATAGTGATGAAGTGAACAAACTTTGGCATGAGCGATTCGGTCACTTAAACTATCGTTCCTTTCAGAATCTATGTAAAGAAAATATGGTGACAGGTCTTCTAATGGTATCTTGTAGAGATGGTGTTTATTCCGGATGTGTACTTGGAAAACATCGTCAGGATAGTTTTGAAAAACGTGCCTCTTGGCACGCCTCAGCCCCTTTACAACTTGTGCATAGTGATTTATGTGGTCCACTTCCAGTTGTTTCATTCTCTGGCTGCAAGTATTTCTTAACTTTCATTGATGATTTCTCCAGACGCACTTGGGTATACTTCTTAAAACTCAAGAGCGAAGTATTTAACACATTTTCGGCCTTCAAAGCCTTTGTTGAAAAACAATATGGACATCAAATTCGTAAGCTAAGAACTGATAATGGTGGAGAATATGTTAAAAACACATTCATCAACTTTTGCACCGAAAATGGAATTCAAATGCAACATACTGTTCCATACACTCCACAACAAAATGGTGTAGCTGAAAGGAAAAATCGCACCTTAAGGAAATGGCTAATTGTATGCTGCAATATAAAGGACTCAGTCTTAGTTTTTGGGATGAAGCAATTAATTGTGCAAATTATATAATAAATC
>APFE031356625.1:117609-164538 GCA_000404065.3 Pinus taeda | reverse complement strand
CTTCGTTATGTTCGAGGTACAGTTTAGTTTGGGATTCATTACAGTGCAGAAGCATCTCCTCTATTGGTTGGTTTCACTGATTCTGATTGGGTTGGTGACCCTGATGATCGGAAGTCTACTGCAGGTTATGTGTTCATTCTTAGTTCAGGACCTATTACATGGGCTTGCAAGAAACAAAGTGCCATTTCTCTTTCTTTAGCAGAAGCAGAGTATTGTGGTGCTGTAGAAGCTAGTAAGCAAGTCTCGTGGCTTTGTCAGATCCTGTCAGAGTTTGGCTTTCAGCAGCAACATCCGACTACACTTTGGTGTGATAATCAAAGTGCCATTCAACTATGCAAAGATCCAGTCCAACATTAGCGCAACAAACACATTGAATTGCACATGCACTTCATTAGAAAGCTCATTCACGACCATGTTCTTGAAGTGTAATATTGTTCAACAGATGATCAAGCTGCAGACATCTTTACAAAGGCTTTCACAGAGGCGAAGTTTACTAAACTTCGATTTATGGTTGGAGTTTAGGAAGTTGTCACTAAGGGGGGATAGACTCTAATGCCTCCTTCCTTCTCCTATTATGTTATATTTGTACATCCTTCAATCCTATCCCAAGTTGTTCGTAAGGGGGGATGTTAAGATATTCCGACACATAGGAAATAGTTAAGTATAACTTGGTCTAGTGTAGAGTTAGGTAAAGTGTGTTTCTTTACTATGTACTTTTGTAACTTACAATCCGACGGTCACGATATGTAGTGATCCAACGGTTCATTCTCTCCTCGGTATTACCGACATCTGGTACGTGGCTTAACACTCGATTGGTCCATGATCTCTATTTAAAGAGCATGGAGGGTCATTTGTCGGGTAACCGTTCATGAGAGAAGCTTATGTAAATTTTCATTCTTTTATTAATAAATTGCCCGAAGTGGCCGCGTTGGCTCAGGCCATGGATTGTTTCCCTCTTTGAGGGTTTTAACCACGTCAACAATACTAGTGTATTGATCTGTGATCTGTTTGTGAGCGGGTCCTTTGGTGTTCAGTCTGAGGAACTTATCTTGTAAAGAAAAAGTTTCAAGAGAAAACACCTAGAGATGGCTCAATTAAGTTAATTAGGCAATAATTAAATATTTCCTAAGTTTAACTTAGGAAAAGTGATTAATTAACATGAATTAATTGTAAAGGTGAGATTTCTCTAGAAACTCACATGGATCAACTGGGAAATGATCTTAGCCATTGATGAGGATTTAATCATGGCCATTGGTAAGCCAATGAGAGATTATAAGAGGATGTTGATGGGGTTGGAGTAAGACACACTTGAGAAATTGATTTCCTTGGTAGATAGAGCTATCTAGCAACAATAGTTGAGCAGGGAAGAGGAGTTTGAGCCAAAGGCGAATCAGAGTCAGTGAGGGGCAGAGACAATGATTCCAGAGGAGATTCCAGTTCCGGAGAGGTAGCAACAGGTGACAAAAGTATTCCATAGTGAAGTTGCGTAGGGACAACGCAATAGCTTTAGTGAGCAATTCGATTTAGCTGAGAGGGAGGTCGATTAAGCTTTTAGAGGTCGAGAAAATTTTCCAGAGGGTCAGAGAGTCACTTCCAGTAGCAAAGGCAGGCAGGATAACTTGATCAAACGCTGAATTGAGCCACACTTATGAGGGCTTGCATAGAAGCAGTGTAGAAGGCCCATGAATGGTTTGGATGACCAATTTTTCTGAGGTAGCTAGTGCCGGGATTGCTTGTGGAGAGAGATAATTTTCTCTCTAATATTTTTGTCAGATATTTGCTGATTGAATAGCCAGCTGGGCATCCATAGATTGTACTCAGATTATTTCATTGCTACATAATAATAATAAAGCCCTCATCTGTTGCACTGGTTTTCTTGCATTGGGTTTTTCTGGGGACATTTGTCCAAAAATAATTGTGTCAAATTTTTATGTGTGTGCTCTATTGCAGCAACTGGTATTATTTCTTCTAATTGATAAATATATTATTCAGTTTATTGCTACGACAACATCGAAATAAACACATTGCGACCTTCACAAATAAAATTGCGAAAAATAAATAGCGCTGGAACAGAGAAAATACTAGCACCCACAGAGTAAAATGACACTTATTTTTGACAAATGGCCCCGGAAAAAACCAACTTGGGAAAACCAGTGCAACAGTGAGGGTTTTTATTATTATGCAGCCGTGAGAAATTCTGAGTACAATTGGATGTCGAAATATGGAAATCTTACAGAGAAAAAATATTGGTAAAAATATAGTGAGGAATTTCCTCACCCCATAGGCAGTCCCCAACACAATTTTCCTTCAGAAAATCGACACTCTAACCCTCTGCGTCAGCCTTTATGCTACTCTGCACAACCTGCTGGACGTTAAGCCTCTGACTGGTCTCTGATGAAGTCGTTCTGCCTTTTGTTGACTGGAAAGATGCTTCCCTGGCACTTTGGGACTTCTTCCCGTCCTCTGGAACTGAAGACATCTTTTCCTCTTAGCAAATCGAACTTGCATCTAGAAGCTACTACGCAACCCCCTGTGTCAGCTTCTTTGTGTCTCTTTTGCCTCTCTGCAAATGCACTCGCTAGATCTGGAATACTTCCTCCAGTGTCACTGTCTCGGCCCCTCACACACTACTTCGATCTCTAGCTCTCTCCAACAACTGACTGCTGCTACTCTGGAAATCAATCTGCCAAGAAATTGAACTGCTCAAGTGTTACAAGTGATTTCTCCATCACCACATCGATCTCCTCTTATAATCCTATGTTGGAGCACCAACGACCAAGATTAAAACATAATCAATGGCTAGGATCATCTCTGGATCGATTCGTGTGAGTTTCTAGATGATTCTTGCATTGACTCAATTAATACTGATTAATTAACCATATTCCCTAAGTTTAGACTTAGGAAATAATTAAAAAACTAGTTAATAATCTAATTAATTCATTTTTAGGTGGAATTTCTAGAAACGATTTCTGAGTTTTGGAGATCTCATATATTTTAGTCTGTCCACCAAATTTTGCGGCTAAAACACATTTGATGCTACAAAAACTAACACTCCCTCTTAGCGAGGAATGTGTTCTAGTGTTGCACTACTTGCCACAACACCCTGTCTCTGCATCATTTCCTGTCACGCTGCTGATGTTTAGCTACTGTTGCCCACTAACCATTGCGCAACTCTGATATACGCTGCATCTGTGCTGCTGCTGACACTACAATACTGATGCCAACACTGCATCTGCACAGTAACTCCCTCTCATCTGTCGCTGCTGCAATTGCAACATCTACAACTAAAAAGAATCCGAAATATTGAATCAGCTGTGATCAGTGTAATGCATCTGTCACCTGAGTCTCTGACTGCTACTAACCTATGCACTGCCACTGAAGAATCTACGTTGCTGCTAACTCTGCACTGTGCCATTTGCACTGCTGCCAACTCTGCATTGCACTCCTTAGCATCTGATTGTTACTAGTCTGCAACGGTCACTCTGGTATCTGACTGCATCTACTGTCACTGATCCATCTTGGTACTGAATATTGTGGGCCCCTGTAGCTAAGTAATGATCCATGAGGTGGACTCCTCAAGGATCTTGCCCAACTGTAGCGCTTTGGGGCTACAACACCAAGTCACCCCACCTCACCCCTGGAGGTATATCGACGAACATAGCGAAGTCTTCCTCTAGCTTGGAGGGAAGCCTATCTATCTCTGCTGAAGCCACTTGCTGGTCTTGCTTCTCTTCCTTGTCCTTCTTCCTGAGAGGACACTGGGTATTGTAGTGACCAAGTTCACCACATCTGAAGCATTTGACATTTACAGGTCCTTCTTCTTTCTCTGCTCCCCCTGTCTCTGACTGGGACGCTTTGATGCGAGGGCCACATTCTCCTCCTCCTTCACCTGCTTCGATCCGGTGCTGCTGCCACTAATGGAGCTCTTCAATAGAGCTTGTATCAACTCCTCCTACTGCAAATTGACCCACATTCTATCCTAGTCTAGTAGCCTATCTCTGCCCAATATGCTTTGGACAAAGACCTGCCATTACTCTGAGACACTGTTGAGTGCCAATAGCACTAACTCCGTGGGTTAAGGCGCTGCCCCGACAACTAACAACTGGTCTCAGACCTCCTGAATCCTGGTAAGGAAGGGGTCTATGCCTTCCCCTTTTTGCATCTGCATGAGTATCAACTTCTCTTGTAGGTACATCTTCTGTTGTTCGGAAGTACCCTAATACGTGGAGAGAGCATCCCACATCTGCTTGGCAGTATCTTTGCCTGCTATATGTGAAACAACATGATCTCGGACTCCATCTAGGATCAACCATTTTGACTGTGCCATCTCCTTCCTGTACTCTTTCTGCTGATCTGCATCCTGAGGAACCACCACTATTGCATCAATATAGACTGTCAGCCAATATTCATCTAGAAGGAAGGACATCTTAGCCTTCCACATGATGTAGTTGAAAGCTCCATCCAACCTATCCTGATCACGAAGCCTAGTAGTGGCCATCTCAATGAACTATCGTAAACTTCCTCTTTCCTTCTGCTCAGCTGCTGCTCTGCTATTCACACTCCCTTCTGGAGTGAGAAGATTTGCTCACAGCTACTGCTAGTCTATAAGGAAAAACGAACTTCTTGAGACTAGAAGTTCCCTGAGGAAAATTTTCTCGCTGTGTGTGCTTTTCTCTCTTCCACCCCGACACTGGGTTTGCTCTAGTGAATTGCTGCAAAACCCTTTGCGTCTAGCTAGAGATCTACCCAATGAAAAATCTGAGCTGCTCCCTCTCCCTCTGGAATCACTTGACCTGGAAATCGATTTTTTCCACCCTGAAAAATAGAATTTCCTGAAGTAACTCGTCCTCCTGGCAGAAGTTTGCGCTGCCCTTGGGAATTTCGGCCTGCTGCACACATTGAGCAGCGAAATTCCTTCTTTTCGCTTTTGAGCTCTCCGGCTGATCAACTGCGCTCTGATACCATGTGAAAATTCCTACAACTAGAATCCTATTGCAGCGACTGGTATTATTTCTTCTAACTGATAAATTTATCATTTAGTTTATTTCTACGACAAACATTGAAATAAACACACTGCAACCTTCACAAATAAAATTGCAGAAAATAAAGAGCGCTGGAACTGAGAAAGTACTAGCACAAACAATAAAATGACACCGTAATTTTTGGACAAATGTCCTTGAAAAACCCAACTTGGGAAAACTGATGTAGTAGTGAGGGTTTTTATTATTATGCAACAGTGAGAAATTCAGAGTAAAACTGGATGTTGAAATTTGGCAATCCTACAGAAAATGCTTATTCGACACTTTGGGACTCCTTCCTGACCTCTGGAATTGAAGACGTCTTTCCCTCTTAGCAAATCGAACTTGCCTCTAGAAGCTACTGCGCAGCCCTTGCGTTAGCTTCTCTATGGTTCTTCTGCCTCTTTGCAAATGTACTCACTGGATCTGGAATACTTCCTCCAGCCTCACCATCTCGACTCTCTGCCCCTCACACACTGCTTCGTTCTCTAGCTCTCTTCGGCAACTGACTGCTGCTACTCTGGAAATCGATCTGCCAAGAAATCGAATTGCTTAAGTGTTACAAGTGATTTCTCTATCACCACAATGTTCTCCTCTTATAATCCTCTATTGGAGCACCAATGACCAAGATTAAAACATAATCGATGGCTAGGATCATCTCTAGATCGATCTGTGTGAGTTTCTAGATGATTCTTGCCTTGACTCAATTAATATTGATTAATTAACTATATTCCCTAAGTTTAGACTTAGGAAATATTTAAAAAACTAGTTAATAATCTAATTAAGTCATTTCTTGGCGGAATTTCTAGAAACTATTTCTGGGTTTTGGAGATTTCATGTATTCTAGCCTCTCCACCAAATTTCGTGGCTAGAACACATACAATGCTACAAAAACTAACGTTCTTCATACATCATCATCATGAGAAAGGAGCTTCTGTCGGATGGGGATAATCTAGATCCTCTGTTGGAATCTTCAATAGAAGGTTCACCTCTACTTGGAAGAAGCAAGTGTCTTGCTAATCATTCCACCTTGTGTGGGATGCATTGTTTAGAAGGATGATGGTATTGTGACAAAGGAGCGTAGTAGGTTAAGTTGATTGAAGTACTTTCAATCAAGGAAAGGAAGCTACTGAAGGAAGTCTAGATGACCAAAAGGAGAAAAGAGGTATGTATATATTTGATAGATTAAGTCATATCATCATATAGTTCTTGATAGCATGGGTAAATGCTCCACCTTGTGAACATGATCAAGGATCTCTTCCTTTGAAAAATTCATGAAAGCAAGGTTCACATATTGACAAGAAGAAATTAACATAATATGTCCTCATATGGAATATGAGGTGGTTGACAATCACGATGAAGGAACTTTGTCAACAAGTTCCTAGGGAAGCAATATGTGAAGGAAGAAAGAAGAGATCGTAAAAATTGCAACTATGGTGTTGTAAGGGAAGGAAATCAACATCCGATGACTAAAAGAATTAACCATGACATCTCCATTGAAGGTATGAAGACCTTGATAAGTTTTGTAAAAGAAAGAAGACCCTAGACACATGAAGTCTTGGAGACGTGTTTATGAATGTCTAGGATGTTGCAAACAAGCAAGATGTCATGATGAAAGGCCATCATGAAAGGTAACTTTGTTTTGATGTTCATTTTTTATTGTTGAAAAACATCTGGATGGATTGATATAGGGCTACTGAAAAAAAGAGTAAATGTCACCTACAACTAGCACTCATATGGTTGGTTGAAAGATCCTGAAGGAAACATGACTTGAAAGAGGTAGCTGTATGAGGAAAAATCCAAATGGGGACTAGAGGATCACTTTCTGACAGAGAGAAGGATGACATGATCGATGTGGCTCGTGAAGGAAAGTGATGGATGGCTGATGCCCTATAAAAGATGAAGGCTCCATAATGTTGAAGATGAACTTCATGACATCAAAAGAAGGAGCCCCACAAGGAACTGATAGTCCCATGATCTCCACCTAGAGCAGAAAGCTGCAAGAAGCAAGTCGTTGGTTAAGAGGGAGCTTGGACAAGTCCCTGAATAAGAGGGAGCTTGGGTACATTCGTAGTTGACAGGGAGAGACAGATATGTTATTCTTGTCTTCACTTTGGGAAGAAAGAATGGAGGATTGGGTAAGCATCTGGCATTCGATACTCTTTGAGGATGAGGTAGGGCATCCAAGATAAGTGTAGTTGAAGATGATTGATATTCTTTGAGGACTGGGAATCCAAGGTAAGAATAGTCTTGGAAGGAAATACTCCGTGAACACGCGGGTGGGGTATGTACCTTGAGAGACAACGATGATGGTGTCTATAAGTCATTGGTCTCGCCAGCATTGTGCTTTGATCTTGTGAAGAGATAGAGTTGTTACTCAAGGCCTTGCTATGTGACAATGTTGGATGATATGATGGTAAACAAATGGGTTACCAATTCGACTCTTCTTATGAGAATTCTTCAGATTGAGAATGTCCAAGTACCTTGTATGGATTATGAATACCTCCCTATTTAAGAGGGATTGTTGAAATATGTAACTCGGTTCGGTCTTCATAATGACATATGTAACCATGATTTTATGAAATGAGAAAAATAAATTTATTATTGTTGTTCCTGAGGCATGGGTTTCATGCTCAAGGGAAATTTATTTTTAGGTCAAGCACCCATTGAGTGCTTCTAGGGCCTGCCATTGGGTTTACAGGTCAATTGAGTCATTGACATGTATGAAAGACCCTTTTGGGCATGTTACATATTGTAAAGAAAACTTATTTGAGTCAAAAGACCCTCCAAGACCTTGTCATGGTGCAAAGATCAAGTCGGCCTACATGAAGGGACAAGTCGACATAATGATAGCAATTTGCACCCCTCAAAAGCCTATAAATAAGAAGGAACTCGACCTCATTTGGACACTCTCAAGCAAGTTCGATCTCCTCAAGAAAGTAGTTGGAAAAGGACGAAAAATAAGAAGAAGAGCAAGTGTAAAGTTTTGGGCCCCCCCTCTCTCTCATGCTAGGGTTTCTATAGTTGTTGGGCAAATCGAAGTGTTGGAAAGCTGTTGGGCAAATCAAAGTGCTAGAAAGCTACTGGGCAAGTTGAAGTATTGGAAAGTTGTTGGGCAAGTCGAAGTGTTGTTGGGAAAATCAAAGTGCTAGGAAGAAATTGCTAGGTCGAAGTACCAGAAGAATTTGCTGGGCAGGTCGAAGTTGCAAAAGAATTTGTTGGGTAGGTTGAAGTTGCAGAAGAATTTGTTGGGCAGGTAGAAGTTGCAGAAGAATTTGTTGGGCAGGTAGAAGTTGCAGAAGAATTTGCTGGGCAAATTGAAGTTACAGAAGGATTTGCTGGGCAGGTCAAAGTTGCAAAAGAATCTGCTGTCAAAATTGTAGTACTTGCTGGAAGGAAAGCTCGTTAAGGAAGAAAGGTTTGACTTGTTGGATGGTCTTAGTCAAGGGTCATAGGTTTTGGAATTCATCAATTGAAGATTCTATATGAAGAGAAGAATTCTTGTGGGTTTTTCTCTCAGTTGGAGAGGTTTTGGCCTTGGATGATCGCCTATATCTTGTGTCCTTTGTCTCATTGTTCTTTATGGTTTGGTAGTTGTTTGATGAAGAGAATACTAATAATAATCAAGTGAAAGAAGAATATAATCAAGTTAAGTAAAAATACATCACAAGCAATTATCAAAGAGGAGAAATCACCTAATCTAGCTGCCCCTAGATTTCTCAACACCATCCACCAACTTTAGCCTCCACATCTGCATCAATAATGAATCTTCATTCCAGCAACGACTCATGTTTAGCTTTTTGAATTTTGGTGCAAATGGAAGGGGGAACCAAGTGTACACAGATTTCGGTTGATCTTTCCGCTACTCACTGGGACTGGGAACTGGAAGGGATTGTGTTGTGCATTACCCCCCGGTGCATGGTAAGACATCTGGTTTGGGTCATATTGAGGGAAGTTCAATATAGTACAAGGAGCAAAAGGATTGGCAGGCTTAGAGCCACAATAAGGTAAGGGACAAATTTTCTAGGGGAAGCACCAAGGCACACAAACCTAGGGAGCAGGACACCTGGAAAGCAAAACCACAGTGGGTCAAGAATAACAAAAAAAGTTAGTCCCATAGAGGAATGTTTGTTTTTAGATCGGATGAGAGCACTAAATCCTATGAAGAATGGAAGGAGCAATCCCCACCCAGCCAAGGAGAGTCAAGGGCGAAATAGAGCATACAACAGAAAGGCTTGGAGCTCAAAGGCTGACTATAGTAGAACCAAATTAAACAGAAACAACTACAAGAGAAAAATTTGGCAATCTAGGAAAGAAGGTTAAATTTTTTGTGAAAAAGCAAAGAGATAGGGTGAAATTACACATGAAACATGGTAACGGATGGAGAATGAACTTGTTCCCCTCCACCTTGAGGCTAATTTTCCCCAAAGCTTTCCCATGTAGTCACCTTCCAAATAGTCATCTTGGTTGAAGCATTGTCCCATTGCGAAACTCAACCCACTAAAACAATGGCTCTCAAGAGCCCTAATTTTGGTGTTTCGCTCCAAGAAAAACTTAACTAGAGCAATAGGACTAGTGGTATGGAAGGGTAGAAAAAATGAATTTAACTCAACTTAATTACCATAATAAACTCTCAAACAACCAAACATCCAAAAAAAACGAGTGGAATTTTAACATGAGACCAACCACGGGTGAATCCTTCACCTATACCCTACCCATGAAGGGCCATGACGAGAGCACAAACTTTCTACAGTTTTTCCTGAACAATAATACCATTCCACCACCTTTCATTAAACACAATGCATTGAAGTGTGTGAGCTCATCGTGCTATTTGCTATCTAGAGGCTATCTTGGATGGCCATCATCGCCACGTGTCATATCACATCCCTTGTTGATTAATGAGTTTCATTTTCAACCGCAACCCAGGGGCATTTAAGTTGTCAAAATCACTCAGGGATCACACCTAGCTCGGGCCACACCAACCCTTAACATGGCTGTATTTTTTCCATGGAGTTTCAAACTGGTGACCTTCACATCATAGAGTGCCTTAATAGTACACCCCATCATTGTCTACTCTACACCCTGTGGGTGCAACCATCATATTTTAGAACTTCATATTTAAATTGAATTAATAAACATATAAAAACTTAATACATACAATAAACTCTTTTTCTAAGCGCTCTCTATCTCTTATATATATATATATATATATAGAGTTACTTGACACGTCTGTACCCCACCTTGTGTTGCATATTCTTCGTGTTGGACACAACACTAGCATGACACATGTCTGACATGAATTTGACTTGTGTCTTGCAAATACTCGACCAAATGAATGAAATACAAAGGTGGAAACAAGTTTTAAAGCACATGACCGTCACTTTTTGTAAACATGTGTCCAAAAATTGTGAAGTGTATGATTAATGTCAGGCACAAGTTTGACTCGTGTCCCGTGCACAAAGTTTAAGGCTCTTGTGGAAAATTAGACAGAGAAGAAAATTAAGGTGTTGAGGATAGATTATGGTTGCGAATTATGTGGGAATGAATTTGAAGAATTCTCTAAGAAGTGTGGTATAGCAAGGCAAAATACTACTCCATACACACCTTAGCAGAATGGAGTTGCCAAAAGGATGAACAAGAAGATCGAGAAAGCGAGGAGCATGCTCAAAGGCACTGAGTTAGGATAGGAATTCTGGGCAGGAGGTAGTGAATATTGTGTGTTATCTGGTAAATAGATTAGCCTCATCAATGTTTGTTGACAAGACTCCACATGAGATATGGATTGGTAAGAAACGTTCTCTTAAACATCTTAGGGTATTTCGCTGTGATGCTTATGTACATGTTCTGAAAGAGAATAGGAGTAAGCTAGATAGAAAGATGAAAACTGTATGTTTTTGGATATAAAGATGGCCTGAAAGGTTATAAGCTTTGGAACCTAGAAACTAAGGAGGTAGTGTATAGTCGAGATGTGGTATTTAGAGAAGTAAAAAATGTTGTTAAACAAGAAGTCCTACCAAGGGAGAAAGAACCAAAAAGGATAGAGTTTGAATTGAAGGATGATGGATTAGACTCTACAGAAGGATACGAATCAAAAGAAAAAGAACTGCAAATTTTGGCAATAAGGAGATCAGTTTGAGAAAGAAGCCAACTAGAAAGGTATACTCCACTCGATTTTCGTTCATATTTTGCTTTATGTATTACGGATGATGATCTTAGAACTATCACTAAGGCAGGGGATTCAGAGGATGGCAAACTTTTGAAAAAGGCCATAGTTGAAGAAATGACAACCTTGGACAAGAATGAGGCTTGGGATCTAGTGGAGTTGCCAGTTGGAAGAAGTCCCATTATTAGGGATGCAAATCAAATGAGAATGAAGAGAGAATAAAGCCTATTCAAAAAGAGGGAAACTCATTATTGGAAGGGATAAGGCTAGGATAAAAAACTTAGTATAAAAGGATTCAACCATAATACGTTTATCAAGATTTGTAGGGGAGTCTAAAGATGGAGAGGAATCCCAAAGGAATGATAAACATGTTGGGACTTCATTTATAGCCTCTTTCCACGAAGATAATGGTTTGTTGGTAGCATAAACTGATCACTTTTATTGAAGATTTCTCTACTTGGGAGCCAATATGCCACCTTATTGGTGCTTGTCTTCACACGCTCAAACCTAGATGATTCAGAATAACTTATGGCATTCTTAGTCCTACATGATTGGTCTGCCTTTTGCCAAGAAGAATGTTGTTTTTTCCCATTCAGATGATCCATAAGGCCTTATAAATCCCCATCAAAACTATAATCTTGATATCTTTGTCAAGACATTTTGTGATACATTTTATGAGGGCCTCTTTCTTTTTTTTTGTAAGTAAGCATTTGTATTAAGAAAACAAAAATTTTGTACAAAAGGACTGCCCGGGCAGACTAAAGCCCGAAGCTCTGCTGAGAACATAACAATTTGACCAAAGGACCTCCTACAAAACCCACAAGAAAACGGGTAGCCAGAAAGGATGAATTATCCACCTCGGCCTAGAGGAGTAGACTGGAAGAGAGCAGTGCTAAACAAGAAACATACAGACGTACCAAGAGACAAGAGCCCGGCCAGGGATTCTACCCAACTTGGGTGGAATCCTCAGTGCGGCCCTTTTTACCTTTCTTTTTACCAACTTTGACCCATCCAAGATGATCCGGCTGGGATGGTAAGACTTGTAGACTAAGCTGGGCGGACGGGGAGATCTCCTTGTCTGAATCCGAAGGAGAGGTCTCATGCGATCGTTTCTGCGAGAGAGGAGGAACCGAGGACTCCTCAGGACCTGTTGTGGGCGAGTCCTGTGCAAGCGAAGCGTCCATCCCGTCCTCAACCACATCCTCTTCATCTGAGCTGGAACTGAAGTCATCCATGGGTGGCGGGTCACATGGTTTCCAGCTTTTGGATTTCGGCTTAGGCGCTGCCTTCTTCTTTTGGGCAGGAATCGCTGGACACGATCTATGAAGGTGCCCTGTGAGATGGCAATTTCTGCAGCGGAACGCTGTGTTCTCGTAATCCAGTGTCTGAGTCCAGTGGAAGTCTCCAACTTTGAGAATGATCTGATCTGGTAATCCTTTACTCATGTCTATTTCTGCGCAAATTCTGGCGAAGGTGTAGATGCCCTTTTCCCCTCTCGAGGTGTCTGTGGCTAGAAAGCGGCCTAGAGTGTTGCCGATACCTTCAAACACAACAAAGTGCCATAAATGAACCGGGAGGTTAGGAAGTCTGACCCAGATGGGGAGTTTGGTAATGATAGCTGTGGAGGGATCAAAATCTGGGAACCAGGGGGTTAAGAATAGACCCGCCGAGTCCCAAAACCACGGACCCTCAGTTAGTGCCTTTTGATAATCCTCACTGTCAACAAAAACTACAATGAAGAAACCTTTTGAACAGAGAAGAGCCTTGCAATTGTTGGTCCAGTTAGAGTGAATCCATTTGTAGAGATCTGCTGTGTGTGGCCAGAGCCCATTGAACCTGCAAATAATGCCAAATTCGGCAAATAGATGGAACTACCTGTCCATCGTTGGATGCATAACTTCAATGGAGGGGGTTTCCTCCAGCTTGTCCACCAAAAAGGGTTTTGGAGCTTGGGCTGGTGAAGCGGAGTTCTTGGGTTTTCGAGCATTGACAACATCTTTGTATGAAAATGCTGCTGCTGAAGATGACTGTCCAGTAGCTCCCCCTCTCAAACGAAGGGAAAGAATAATGGAAGCATTTCTTTGAATGTTGTAAAATGAAAGGGGTAAGAGATCTTCAAGCTGTTTACCTTTGAAGAGAAGTCTTTGAGAAGCAGAAGGAATCCCCACCTTGAGGTTCAATTTTTGCTTGAGGTCCTGCACGAGATCTGAAGAGCTCACCCACTGAAACAGAGTTTTGCCTGAGAGGAGCGTTATTAGGATCTGGAAAGACTCGGAGTGCTTCGGAGTCTGCTGTCCTCTGCAAGACAGAGCCGAGAGGACGCTGGTGCAAGCACGGCCGGCCAGGGGCCCAGCCTGAGCCTGTATATTATTTCCCTTCGCTGGGCGGCATGCGAATTGAGTCACTTGTTTTGGCTTGAGAGGGGGCAGGGCCTCTCTGAAGCTTGCTGCATCCATCTTTGCTGGGCCAAGTAGAGGCAGGACTATCATCCGATGCTATATTTCACGCTGGTTTCTTAGAGACCTGCTCCAAGAGACCAGATCCCTGTGTGGTATTCCGTCGAACACTTGCCACGCATCCTCCCTGCGCAGGCATTTTTCAGAAGATTTGAGAACAAGAAAACCTGGAAGCATATTTATTTCCAGACTTCCACTTCCTGAGTGGCACACGGACGGAGGCTGATTCGAAGGAAGATAGAGATAAAAAGAAGCCCAGCTTCCGGCCCATGAGCGGTTCAGAGGAAAAGGAACCGAGCCGGGGGTAAGTGTCATCAATAAAAACAAAACTGAACCCTCGTGCGGAGGGAGCTTCTGTTGTACCGTAGTCAAGAAGCGGTCTTCAATCGTGGCCAAGCAAAAAGCCCTGCGGGGTTTTTGGAAAAAGCCTTCACGGAAGAGGCAGAGCTGGCAAAAAATGCTGGGTCTGATTTCTGCCCCTCCGCCGGCAGAAACCTGCTCATGAGCTGAGCTGCGCGAATCCAAAAATATGAAGAGCCGGCCATCCACAGGAACGGGGCCTGGGAGGCAAAACGCCGAGGGGGAGAGACAGGCCCTGGTAGCGCCATTCTGGGAAGCACTGGGACGTCCGAAACCCTTAGCCGAGAGCGCCATTTTTCTTCGGACTTATGAGGGCCTCTTTCATTTTAATTTGATTGATTGTCTTATTTCCTAAGTTTTGAGTGATTGCTATTACCACTCATAGCCTCACTTCTTGTGATATAGTCCCAAAGCACAAGCAAGATCTTAGAGGAACTAAGAGTGTTGATTATTTGTGTAGCATTGGGAGCTATTCCTGCATGACTCAAGGGTCTTTAAGTCGGCCCGTGTATTATGTAAATTTTTATATTATTAAATCAAATCGGCAAAGAAAAAAAGAAATCAAGTTGGCCAACCAGTGAAGGGATGTGTCTCTTGGGTTGTCACACCCCTTTGACATGTATAAATAAGATGACGTGACATCTCATTTGAACACCAAGCAAGAGCAAGTCTTTCTCTCTCCTCATCATTTTATTATTCTTTTTGGAGGCCGCACATGTAAAGAAGAAGGCCGAGTTAACTAGCCAAGTTGACCGAATTCTTGACTAGCTGTGATAGGCTGCATGTTTGAAGTATGACCGCACTTTTACCATTAATGAACCGAGATTTGACTGTAGCAAAGGCCGCATGTGTGAGGGTTTTTGACCGCAGGGCTGAATTTGACTGCAGGTTGATTGTTTGACCAATGCTGAGTTTTGAGCATTTTGATTGGTTTGACCAACATTGACTTGGTGTTGTTTGACTAGGTTTGACTAGTATTTGACTTGGATTATTGGCACAAATTTCTAGACAAATTGCTGATTTGTAAACCTTGCTGAAAATAATTTCTCTGAAGAAAAGTTGTTGGGTTTTCTCTTTCCCAGGGAATATTATTTTCTCTATTGTGCATGGTTGTCTTTCTATGATCTTTACTATTTCCGTTGTATTTACTGTTGAGATTTTCTAAGTATAATTATTTAATGATAATAGTGGCATAAAATGCTATGTGAAAAAACTTTAGGAAGTAATTATCTAGTAGAAAATTTTATTCTACTGTACTTGTCATAGAATTTCAATAGAGAGGCTACCCACTATCACCAGATTACCACCCTCTCTTACATTAGGCTGATTTTCCTTTGGCATAAGAGGGTTATCCCTAGAATAGGATTGCTTTTAAATATATGCACTAGAGGCCCAAGGTGAAATGAAGAGTTAATTCTTAGCAAAATGAAGATTGTAGTATATGTTTTTGGGTGAAATCATGGGTGCATTGGGATTAGTGTCAATCCATTAGGCAAATGGAGTCAAGGATAAATTAGAAAGAGCAACGACTGTGATTAGTAGTGAAATTTGAATGTAGTTGGAACTCACAACCCACAAACATCCCTATATTTTTGTACAATAGTATAGAAAATTATTTCTGACACCCAAATTAAGGAGAGATTCCATATATGCATGAGGCTAGCCACTTTCACCAAAGTAGCACCCTTTCTCACATTAGGCCGACTTTCTTTTGGCACAAGTGGGTTATCCCTAAGATAGGATTGCTTTTAGATATATGCACTAGAAGCCCAAGGTGAAATGAAGATCTGATCCCTAGCAAAATGAAGATTGTAGTATAGGTTTTTTGTGAAGTGATGGGTGCACCAGGATTAGTGTCAATCCATTGGTTAAGTGGAGTCAAGGATAAACTAGAAAGAGCAACAACTATGAGCTTCTTTCAAATGAGATTAGGAGTGAAATTTGAATGTCGCTGGAATGCACAATCCACAAACATCCCTATCTTGTTGTATACTAGTACAAAATATTACTTGTGAAAACCCAAATTAAGGAGAGATTCCAAATGTGCATGAGTAAATGACAGCCAATGATTAATTAGGAATAGAGATATTAATTGATATTTCTGACATTATATTTCATTGACATATATATTTCAAAGAGGGAATGAAGCATAATTAAACTCTTCTAAAGAAAGGAACAAGGTTACCCATATTCAGCCTCCATGACATGTTTTTTGCAAGAAAATTCCAGCATTAGCCATTTGAAATTTAAATCCAAGGACAAATGCCACAAGAAGAGAAACCCTTAACTTTCATTGCCTTCTCGATATTCAACTATGCTCCAAGGGGGTCTCTCTCCAAATCCAACCAAGAAAAAACAGATGGGAGGACCGACACTTTATATAGAGTCTAGTTCAACATCCCTTGCAATAAAATATGATTTGGATGGATCTAGATCCACTAGTCCGTCTAATGAATAACAATAAAATACTAATAGACTTTTAGATCCATAGTTGTTTCAAAGGAAAAGGACAAAAATACTAAATAACCAATGACTACCTTCTAATCAAAAGTCAAACAAAGCGTAATAAACATGAAGAAGGTGGTGAGATTAGGAGTGAAATTTGAATGTCGCTGGAATGCACAATCCACAAACATCCCTATCTTGTTGTATACTAGTACAAAATATTACTTGTGAAAACCCAAATTAAGGAGAGATTCCAAATGTGCATGAGTAAATGAGAGCCAATGATTAATTAGGAATAGAGATATTAATTGATATTTCTGACATTATATTTCATTGACATATATATTTCAAAGAGGGAATGAAGCATAATTAAACTCTTCTAAAGAAAGGAACAAGGTTACCCATATTCAGCCTCCATGACATGTTTTTTGCAAGAAAATTCCAGCATTAGCCATTTGAAATTTAAATCCAAGGACAGATGCCACAAGAAGAGAAACCCTTAACTTTCATTGCCTTCTCGATATTCAACTATGCTCCAAGGGGGTCTCTCTCCAAATCCAACCAAGAAAAAACAGATGGGAGGACCGACACTTTATATAGAGTCTAGTTCAACTTCCCTTGCAATAAAATATGATTTGGATGGATCTAGATCCACTAGTCCGTCTAATGAATAACAATAAAATACTAATAGGCTTTTAGATCTATAGTTGTCTCAAAGGAAAAGGACAAAAATACTAAATAACCAATGACTACCTTCTAATCAAAAGTCAAACAAAGCGTAATAAACATGAAGAAGGTGGTGGCTATGCCACATGTATCCTCCTCAAGATGAATGTCTCCCTCATGTAGAATATAAACAATATAATACTCCTCCTAATAGCATGTGCAATTTCTCCAAGGTGGATGTCCCATCAATAATCATGAATAAGTGTGCTATAAAACCTCAAACTTCAAAGAATGGAATGCCTCTGTTCACTAGCGAGCCAATGGTCTTGGAAGACTAAAAGCAAACTAAAAATAGCAAGATTCCCTTGGGTGTTTTCCCCAAGGCTCAGCTAATTCGTCCTCTCAAGGTGCAAATATGGCAAAACAAATGCCAAATAATAAATTCGTCGATGGAGTCAACCAATTGACATGCTAATGAAGTTCCACAAGAATCACCCCCGAAGTAGCCTCCTAGATGCACAAAATAAAGAGACAACCCCTTCCAATAAGTAATAAAAAATGTTTCATTCCTCAACATATATGGCATCAAACCATAAAGAAGGGAGTGCTAGTAAGGTTTGACCATGTATAATGCTCCAAAGATCCACATAATTTCTCTTCAATGGTGTGTCCATTAGATATCCTCAAAATGTGTGCTATAGTACCTCAATGCATGGATCAACCCACCAAAGGATGAAGTTATAACTCATAAATGCTACCTATATGCTTTATAATTGCACAAACTATTACATCTTCATAACAAGGTCCACAAGCTCAACTTCCAAAATGTGTGCCAAACATTATATCCATTAACAAGGGAGATGAATTAGAGTAGATCCATGTGCAATATGCTCAATATAGGTTTAAGATCCATAATATAGGGAGACGGTCATGTTGCTGCACAAACTAGCAGGCCTAATAAATAGGCTAAAGCTAGAGGGCACAACAACACCTTGGGACAAAGCCCCACTGTCACCATAGCTTATGTCCCCTTTTCTTCTCGGATTTTCACCAATGGGAGGAGTCCCAGTATCCCTCACTTGTGATTGATGTGTATATAATACGTATCAAAGTGAGGCAAGGATGGCCCATTCAATGGAAAGGTTCAATTAAAATGCAAGCTTTGGGAGAAGCTAGTGAAACTTTCCATGAAAAGCCCCTTGAAAGAAACAATATACGTGACCTAGGGTTGAGATATTTGACGAGGTAAGAATTCATCCAAGGTCAAGATAGTCAAAGGAAAAGGTTTTGAAGGATGCACTACTAAAGTACAAACCTTCAAGAAGTCCCTATGTTGAAAGGCAATTTCAAGGGTTCCAACTTCCCACTTCGTGTGATAGCTAGGGCATCACTTTTATTGAGATTCCACCATTGGAATTCATTCAAAATTTGCAGATGCCTAGAGGAGACACTATAGAAGCGGTCTATTCAATTGAATTCAAAACACATCCCTCTAGAGAATTTCGCACCAAGCCCTAGATAGGCTTCCCTAGCCTTAAGGGGACGAGGAAAAGAGAGAGAAAGAGGTGAAGAAAGAATGATTTTTCAAGTGGAATGTGATTACCATGGATCTTAGACCCAATGCCTGCCTATTGGGAGAAAATGGAGTCAAGATAAACCATGAAATGGCAACTCGCTCTTGAAGGAGACCTAGAAGGAATTTCGCTACCTTAGATGGAAGCAACGACAAAACAACTTCTAGATTTTTATACTTCGATGACACTTTTGTGGAGTTTCAAGGATGCAAATTCAATCAATCCTCTAGGAATATTCATTCATTCTTTGTCCAATGAGTAACAGATGCAAAATTTTCCAGTGGTTTCAATGTTTCAAGTAATTCACATTAATTAGGGCACATTATTCACCATGAAAAAGTATTCCATGCAGTAGACATTCACAAAAGACGAAAATATAACATCAAGACAAAGAAGAGTATATCCATCCACAAAATTGCCAAAAGGAAGCTCCAAGAATGCTAGCGAAATTATCCACACATCATAATTCATCAAAGACATCCAAATTTCGTCCTCTATTGTAGGTCCAAATTATTTTTAGGAGAGATCAAAGATCTAAAGTGTGATGATCCAAGTGAGAGTGACTCTCACTTATTATACATGCCATGTGAGTTAAAAAAGAAGCCACTCCTATGCCTATAATGCTAAGTAAGCCACCCATGGTTGCAAGCCAACCATGATAGCTCAATAAACAAGTCAAATTAGCCTTCTTAAGCCCACGCTAGGCTGACATGGAGGCTTAGAAGGACAACGCTGAGGCCTCGTGCCAAAAATGAGAGTGAGGGCCTAAAAAATAGTGGATAAGAGGGGAATGAAGACCCCTCCAAATGCTGCAAAACATCTCTAAACCCCAATTTGGGTTCTGTGGGCTCCAAGTTGGTCTCATGGGTCTCCAAATGGCTCAAGATCAAGTCGATGCCCCATCAATGAGGGCTCGAAGATGACACATGCCCTCCCATGTCTCCCCGTAAGAGACAACCTCCTCTAGGCCCTGCATTAGCTGCCAAGTGTCGGGTGCAATGTGTGGCCGGCTGGGCAACATGGTCTAAGTGCATCATCATCTTTGTATGGTTGGGGCACGAACAAGCACTGTGGTGGTGTTGAAGAAGTCCATGGTGTGGCAATCAATGCTCTGTAATGCTGGAGGTCCATAACTCTCAATTCTCACCCTACAAGTGTCGTTATGACTTTCTGGAGGGCTTGGGTCCCATATCGGGAGGCCAAGTCGAAGATGAAGACCCACCTACAATCGTGTATAAGATACAATGCGTTTCCTCACCTTCTAATACAATAACTCATTAGTATAATTGAGTAAATAAGCTTGCTAATCAAGGGCAGAATTGGACATTTCACGGTGGTATGCCCTTTCAAATGGGGCTTTAAACATGCACTAATGTTTCCTTCTGTGACAAGCGAGGTTAATGAAGGACCCTATTAGGTGGTTTCAACATCTAAGGGAGTGACAAGTCCATGGTACATCCATCAGATGGCAGGTGTCATGTGAAATAATGATGGAATAGAGTGGGGGCAAGAGGGAAGGCTCTAGGCCACATGCCATGGTACAAGGGTAGCTATGATAAAGGAGGCCCGCACCTTGGGTGTACGAATGTAGGAGGGAGCAATTGTGGCACGTATGTTACTTCGACCTTTGTTTTTCGACCCTTCTTCATATGCCTTTCGCCTTTTATTGATTTTCTTCTTTTTATTGCTCCGGGCTCAAAGGAATGAGAGCATGATGTGTAAGATGTAGCAGTGAATACCCCCTTAAGGTGGGGCAGTTCATCGCTTATTAGTGGTTGGGCCGATCATGGGTTCCTTAATGATGCAGGGGGGCACTCATAGGGGTCTTAGGAACTGGGGTGATGGCCATAATGATAGGGGGTAGAGCTCATGTTTGGCTTTTGCCCACGTGCTAAATTCTTTTGTCCCGACGATCTTTTTAATTTTGTGGTACATTTCTACCATATTATGCTTTTATCTTTCTTTTTTGCTGCATCAACCTCCGGGGCATCATTCCACGCCTGACCCATGGTGTGGACAAGGAGAGGGGGAGGCTAACACCTTGTGGACCCAATGGACAAATGTTGACCCAGATGGGGAAAAAGTGGAAAAGTTCTTGTAATGAGCAGAGGGGAGTGAGATATATGGTATCAGGAAGCAGGGCCACGCAACCAAAATTAGGGTTTCCCATGTAGTGCCACTTCTAAAGCTAGTAGCCAATAGAGGAGATCCCATGGGACTAAGATACAAGATTAACCCCCAAGTTGAGGTAAGGGAACAAGAGTATAGTCCAAGCCCATTCTTTCTGCCAAACCCACCCACTAATCCATGCCCAAATTTGCCCAAGAAAAGTAAGCATAAACATCGGTTACATAATGAAAAATCATACCTTTGGGATTGGATGGCCCACCTTCAAACATACGATCATAACAGATGAGCGAGGGCACAATGACTGACTCAGGTGGTGGAGAATGGTAGAACATCGAGCTATCAGGTGGCTGCAAGGCACTACTGGCTGAAGACAAATCTAGGAGACAATTTTCTCCCATAGGGGTCACCCACTGGTGGTGGGTAACAGGTCGTATCAACAATCATAAAATGAAATGATCATCCTCAATATATGTTCCATGAAGTAACGAATTATGGAGTGCTACACATATGAGGGTACTCAACCATTTAACAACCATCTCCCAAGGCCTAAATGAACCATATAGGTGAGGATACTCATACATCGATGAAAACAATGAATAAAAATTGCACTAAGTAGTTGTTTGAAGGCTTGACTGCATGGGAATAAGTGCCAACAAGAGGAGTGCTCAACTAGAGATAGTAGTTAACCAAATCAGTATCCAACCACATAAAAAATATGTCCTCATAAGCAAGGGTGTCCATTCCAAGAAGGCTCCAATTGCATCAAGTGTGAAGAAATCTGCAATGTAATACCCCCATGTTTCCAACTATGTGAGAAATGACAAGGAATGGGAGCACTCGATCTCCTCAAGAGGTCAATCACTAGGAGAATGTCACATCACCATCAAAATACCCATATCCTCGAAGCTGCTCCAAAAATGTGTGATGAGCAATGTACCAACATAGCCAACAAGGGACTATACCAGTATAGAGATGAATGTATGCACAAATTGCTGAGATATGCTAGCCATCAATCATGATGAATAAAACAACCATGAACATAATAAATATCATCCATCAAGATATGCCAATGATGCCCACTGTGTTAGTCAATTGCCCCATCAACCTATAAATCTCTATTGTGTATGTGATGAAAATAAAAAAAATAGTGCTTCACACAATCTTGGGGGTAACAACTGCAGTGGTGTTTCCTTAGTGATCCCTAAAGTACAACCCCTTCCTTTTGATCCACTATGCAAATAATTTTCCTTTTGCTCTAATGTTTTGGAGCCTCCCTTCACACAAAATTTAATTTGATGCCACACACCCACTTTTCCTAAGTTTTAGGCCCAAAATTGTTCACCATCAAAATTGCAAAACTTAGGGACTTTCTTAGCAGAATTTAATTAGAGGGAATATTACAGTAATGTCCTTTAATGGGGATATATATCTCTTTAATAATAATAATAATTTTATATAACTATATTCTTAATTTGCAGTTTTAACATTATAGGTATGAATGGGCTATATTGGCCAACTTGCCTGAATGGCGTAGATATTGAGACAAAAATTTGACACACTCTTACACTAAACTCTAGTTCGAATGTGTTGAAGCTAGCAATATAACCATACAAATACTCATAGAACTTTAAAATGTGGGGTACAAATTAGCTATCAAGTTGAAGAACTACCTTTGAAGAGTATTGCAAACTGTGGTATTACAAATCCCTCTTTCTAGCATAATGATGAAATGCCATTTTTTGGGATTATCTGCATAGGGTAAGTCATTAATGCATGATCCATATCCCATGAGAATATGTTAAAATGACCAATTTCACATGATATTGTGTAGTCCACTTAGCATTCACTGCATTTGGTGATTCTCACGGGGATAAAGAAGTGGGATTGAAACCAATAAAATAAATCACATAGCATCGATCATCAATTCTAGAGCTTGCATCGAGGAATCCATCTCAAGACTCTATTTAAAGCACAATTAACTATGGAGATTTTCCCCATAGTCAAGCCCACTTAGCTTGCAACCCCATTTGTAAAACCTTAATAAGTATTATGCCTTGTGAACTATTCATTTACAATTCCCTTGACACTTTCTTTAAGCATTTTGGGGCTTTCATAGTTGAACATATGGAATACCATTATTGGGATTATTTGCATAGAGTAAGTAATTAATAGCTGACCCAAATTCCATGAACATTGGGTAAAATGATCAATTTCTCATGATTTGAATTATCCACTTAGCAATCATTGCACCAGGTGATGGTTACAGGGCTGAAATAACGGGTTTAAAAGTTAGAACTAGTGAAATGAATCACATAGCATCAGTCATCACGCCAGGGGCTTCCTTTGGATAATAAGAAGAGGATGTTAGGTGTTCCTTCTTTTCAACTTAATGAATTTTATATTTATACTTGGTCATAGAATCCCTTTATATTTATAATTATAAGCAACATGCTCTTGTGGTTTCCATGGGTAAAAACTTTGTTCAAGAGTGGTCTGCACTCAGTTGTGCAAGCTATGTTTGTTAATGAAATTTATATAACAATATGTGAAGCTTAAAGTCATCACAACTTTATGAATTATTTCTCCCAGTTTTTCAACGACCTCTATTTTTCAAATAACATAATGGTTCTTGTTACCCACCACCTTGTGGGTGATTTCCATAGGAACAATTTTTCTCCTAGATGGTCCTCAGCTAGTAGTCATTAGCCCCTTGTAGCCCCCAGATAGCTCGATGTGTAGCTATCTTCGCCACTTGAGCCAACCATGTGGTCCCTCGCCCATCTGTTATGATCGTATGTTTGAAGGTGGGCCTTCCAACCCCGAAGGTATGGCCTTTCATTGTGTATTTGGGTATTTTTGTTTACTTATCATGGACACTTTTGGGCATGGAGTAGTGGGGGGATTTGGCGAAAAGAGTGCGTTTGGTCTATACTCTTGTCTCCTTTGTCCAATTTGATGGTTAGCCTTGTGTCTAGTCTCATGGGATCTTTTTTATTTGCTACTAGCTTTAGGGGTGGCACTACATGGGAAAGCCCAATTTTGGTTGCATGATCCCGCTTCTCGACACCATATACATCACTCCCCTCCACTCATTATAACCCCATTCACCATATTTCCCTTCCGGGTCCACATTTGTCCATTGGGTCCACAAGGAGTTAGCCTCCGCCCTCCCCTTGTCCATACTTTATGTTGGGCCTGAAACGATGCTCCAGAGGTTGATGCGGCTAAAAAGAAAGTAAAAAGCATAATTTGGCCACTCTCAATAGGAAATGTATCATAAGATGCAAAAAATGGCTAAGACATACAAATTTAGCACGTGGGCAAAAGCCAACATGAGCTCTACCCTCTATCATTATGACCATCACCCTGGTTCCCAGGGTCCCTCATATTGATCCCTTTCATCATCAAGGAAATCATGATTGTCCTAACCCTTGGTGGGCGATGAACTGCCCACCTTAAAGGCGGTATCCATTGCTATATCTTACACATCATGATCTAATCCCCTCAAGCCTCGAGTAGTTATAAAATAAAAATCAATAAAAGAAAAAAGGCATATGAAGAAGGGTGGAAAAACAAAGGCCGGGGAAACTCATATACCACGATTTCTCCCTCTTACATTATACACCCAAATGTGGGCTTCCTTATTATGGCTACCCTTGTATTGTGGCATGTGGCTTGGAGCTTTCCCCTAATGCCCTATTCCATTCCACCATTATATCACATACCACCTACCAATTGATGGATGTACCATGGACACGTCACCCCTTTTAGAGGAAGAAACCACTTAATAGGGTCCTTGGTTAACCCCCTTATTGAGCTTGGAGGCACTTGTACATGCTAAAGCCCACTATGGAAGGGCGTGCCACTATGAAGTGTCCATTTGATTCCATGATTTGTAAGCTCTTTTACTCAATTACTCTAATGATTTGTTGTAGTGGAAGGTGAGGGGATGCACTGAATCTTATACAGGATTGCAGGTGGGTCTCCATTTGGGGTTTGGTCTACTTATACGGGGTCCAAACCCTCCAAAGGGTCATATTCTCACTTGTAGGGTGAGCATTGAGAGCCATGGGCCTCCACCACAGTGGACAACAGATTGCCACCTGATGGATCCCTTAGCATCATTCATTGATTGCTTGTGTTCCACCTTTTTGGATGAGGATGATGCACTTGGACCACCATGCCCGGTTGGCTTCACACTTGCACCACACACTTGGCAGAGGTTCCAGGGCCCAAATGAGGATATGTCTCACCATGGGAGACAGACGAAGGACTTATGTCATCATTCTAGCCCTTAGAGATGGTATACAGGCATTATCGATCCACTTGGAGACCCATGAGGATTTCATTGTGCTCCCACACCCATTTGGGGACACCACATTTGATTTGCTTGGATATCAAGGGGCCACCCCCTTGATCACTATGTTTGGAGCCTATTCTCTCACCTTGGTACACTTTGGACTACACTCAATTTCTTCAAGAGCCCAACGACTCATTGTATCTACTAGTTTGTCCTTTTGAGAGGCTTATCTTTGTGTTATGGAGCTATCTTGGTGAGCTTATCACCAAGTCATGTCATTATTTTACATTATTTTCATATTAAGGGGCATTGTGAGTCTAATAGACTGTTCAAACCCCCTTATGGATTGTATAAATAGATGAGAGGCTCATTCATTTCTCTCATCACATTTTTGGATTGGACTATCTCTTCTTGAGAATTTCGGCTAGCCTCTTTAATGGATGAATTGGATTTCTAAATGCATTTCAATGTTTGGAAGAGCTTAAATCTTGTCTTGGAGTTTCAATTTTGTTGCACATTGACGATTGGAAGAATTTCGCTATACTTGTATCTTTTCATGTTTTATCTTGAAATTTTGTTTCATGTTTAATCTATGAAATATTTTCGGTCATGAAGCTTCCCTAATTGTAGTGTGAAGTTGTAATCTTGTCTTTGTGAGGGATTTTTCATATGATTTGTGTTAAGTATCGTGGATTATTGTTGTAGAGGTATATGCTTCGCTCATAATTACCTTAATAAGTTATCGTTTGCAAATATTTAGAAATATAAATTTACCTTGTAACGTAGTTGTTGCTAAATGACATACAAAATTGCTCGGGAACTCCTTGATTGGAATTAAGCATCTCTAAAACGTTGTTTTCATTAGAATCCATTCTCCCAATAGGCTAGGCACTAGTCTTGTCCAAAGGTGACCACAAAAAGAAAACTCTTTTTCACCTCCTTCCTTCTTTTCTAAGCCCTAACTTAGTAGGCCTCCTAGGGCATCACCTAAAATCATTCCTAGCCATTGAAAATCCTTGAAAATTGGTCAACTATTGCGCTGGGGTCTTCTTGAGAGGTCGTCAAAATTTGAGGGCAATCCCACGGTGGAGTCTCGAGATATTCCAAGCCCTAGCTTGAAGACCATTCTCCTCCCTAGGTATCCATTGGTTAGTGGCTTCATTAGGATCATTGCATTGAAATTCCAATAGAAATTCAATTCCTTTGATCCTATTCTCCTCCTAACTTGGTCAAGGCCATCAGTTTGTTGCTACAAACCAAACCCTTGGCCTTGTTCAGGTCCACTTGGGCTTCTTTGTGGTCCCATAAACTTGAAACTCCAATCTCTCAAAGGACACTTAGAAACCCTTTTTCTTTTAGGATTCCTTAACCTTGGGCACCTCTTTTCAAGTAGCACTCCTCAAACCCTAGGTCTAGGCATCCTCTTAGCCCTTCTAAGAGAGCCATCCATCTTGCTTCTATAGCAACTAAGCCCATTATTTGAGCCTCTCTTGTGAATAGGCTTTAGGAATCACCCCATATAGGCTTTAGGAATCACCCCATATCCTATTATTGATCCATCTATTCTTGTGATTCCCCTCATATTGCGACTCCTCCCATCGGTGAAAGTTTGTGAAAGGCAGGGAGCTTTAGCTGAGGTGACAATGGGCTATTGCTCCATTGTTGCCACTTGACCTAGTAGTTGCTCTATAGCATCTCCTTCTAGGACCCCTACTAGTTACAGCGGTAACAGTTCTCAGCTAAGTCACCTGACACGGGGATTCGGGATTCGTGGTGTCAAATTCAGACACGTTGACCCCCCGGAACAGGACACGTAGGATTTGTTATATATTATTTTATTATTATATATATATATATATATTAAAAAAATATATATTATTTATACCTATATATTTAAAATAAAATTATATATATATATTGCTGACTGTAAAATTCCCTTTCCTTCAATTTTCATAAATTTCAACAATTTCTGGGTTTGTGTTAAAGTTTGTAGAATGATATAAGCACGATTAAGCAAGAACAGTAATAACTAGAATTTTGGAACTTTCACAATTGTGAGAATTACATTTTAGTTGTGTTTATAAATGAAGGAACAGTGGAACCTGATTTGTGGCATGAAATATATATCAGTTTCTATCGTTGATGATGTGAAAACTCGTCCTTCTTCATCATTCTGAACTCAACAAAAGGTGGCAAGGATTGACCCGCTTCAGCACACTGTGTACTTTGATCAAAAGAGTCTTGCTACAACATTAATACACTCAAATCATGATGCCTTCTAGGAATAATAACCTCAAGCTTGAATCTTTGTTGGATTTTTATGTGATGTGTTTCTTCTTTGACTTGACAGTGAATGCGCTTAGCACCAGTCTCAGATTTGGCCCGCAAAGAGTCGTATGACAATCTGTCACAAGAGACAGATTTCATGTTCCTTGCAATCTTTAATTTGGGCGCTTCAAATTGTTAATGTGGTCCTATGCAAATAATAGTCGACCCCTTCACCGTTCTTTTGTAGTTGATAGTAAATACTTCACGTCCATGACAGTGTTAATCTTGTCCAACCACTAATATGATCCTGCAGACTTGGAAAATGCCCCGGCTAACCTTATTGCTCACACCAACGCACGTGTCAATGCTTTTGAACAATGAATTCAATGTTGCTGTAGACAAATTTTGGGTTTATTTTTTTATTTTTTCTTTTGACAGAAGCTCAAATTGGCCTACGCCTTTCCCCACATGC
This sequence comes from Pinus taeda, assembly GCA_000404065.3. Lineage (NCBI taxonomy): Eukaryota > Viridiplantae > Streptophyta > Pinopsida > Pinales > Pinaceae > Pinus > Pinus taeda. The sequence continues at coordinate 136,686 of APFE031356625.1, read as the reverse complement.
ATTTCCAATCGAATCCCTTTGTGGTTAAGTCGATTGGTGTAAATTTTGTCTCATGACAATGTGCGCTAACCAAAATGAAACTCAACGATATACTCGCCGTCAACAAATTCGGCGATATGGCCTCTCGCAACCGCTTTTTCCACAACCGGCTTCGGTCTGCGCAAAACTTGATTTCAAATTTGCACAAATTTCCTTCATCGTTGCAATAACGGTAGGTTCGGTGACACAACCGTCGCCCAATTCCGCCTGACACGATGTCAAAAATCGTGACACACTGGTGAATTTCGTGACACGCTTGGGATTCGACGTGTCATGTTTTTTGGACACGATTTTCGGGTGAATCGTGTTTGACATGCCGGATTCAGATTCGTGGACCCTATATAATGAATCCGGTTACTTAGGTTCTCAGTGAGGGGTATGAAAGAGGTTAAAAAACTTGATTTTTGTGCACCATTCGATGCATAAAATGTCCTTAAAATAAGTTGTTGTAACCCCTAGTTGAGGATTATTTGATGATATGTCAGTTGTTATATAAATACTGTGAAAATTTCTGGATCTAATAAACCAAAAATCCTACTACAATAAACTGATTTACATTACCTACTTGTTTTCTTCATTTAACAAGTTATTTTCGGAAATATTCAAAAAATATAAATGTAAATACACTGTAGCCTACACCTCTATACAGATCAAGTACTGAAAAATAAATGAGACAATCATGCAAAGGACACACTTATTTTTGGACTAAACGCTTCCGAAAAATCCAATGCGGGGAAACCGGTGAAGCAACTCTGAGGGTTTTCTATTATTAAGCAGAAGTTCTGAATACAAACGCTGGTTGCCCTCCCGACAAACCAGTGATAGAGAAATACAATGGCAGAGAACATGAGTGAGTTTGACCTTACTTCACCCGACAAAATCTCGCTGATTCGATAACAAATTTGGTTGGCCCTGGCTACAACTTTGCTGCCTTTTCGTAGTAACTGCATGGAGCTCTCTGAGGCTCTGTGTCAGCACTATTGCCCACCGCGTCAACTTTCCTGGCTGTTCTGGTAGTTTCTGGCAGCTCCTCGGCTTTCTGGGTGGAAGGCAGTTTTTCCTCGCCGCTGGCCCTCCTGGCTTTGCATCAAGGCTACGTGGGCCCAGACTAGCCCAATGTCATCTCTCTTGGCTATTCCGCTGCCTCCACAAGATTCTCTCCACCTCTTTGTCTGTATTCCCGAACTATCACTGCCCCTTAGCTGCAAGATCTCCCCAATCGATTTCTTCCCTGAGAACTTCTCACCTTAGAAAATTGATTTCCTCAATCTGTGTGTACTCTCCAACTGACCCCAAGCCTCCATTTATACTTTTCCTGTTGATGAATCAACAACTGAGATTAAGTCTCTAATCAACGATTAAGATTAAATTAGACTCGATCCTCGTATCTTAGAAGCTTCTCACCCATATATTCATTAATACCCATTAATATTTTTATTTTCCCAAGTTTAGACTGAAGAACCCCATTAGAAATATTAATTATTTTAATAAAATACAATTCGGGTGGAATTTCACCAAACAATTCTTGGGTCTTGGAGATCTCATGTTTTCGAGCCCCTCCACAAAATTTCAGAGCTAGAGCACATTTGATGCTACCCAAAAATCAACACTCCCTCTTAGCGAGGAATGTGATCTAGCAATACTTCCCCGTAGAAGTATCACGCTGACCCATGACATTGGTTCTCTGCGCTGCTGATGCTTGGCCTGCTGCCCCTCATCCACTGTGCTGTTGCAACTTTTACTGCTGCCCATGCCACTACCACTGTCATTGCTACATCTGTACTACAACTCCCTCTCAATATGCTGCATTATGCTACCCATAGCACTGCCACTGCTAACTGCTGCACTCAGTTGCTGAGAAGTAAGAAACTGAAAAGCCACCTAAAAAATGACATATTGGTCAGTCTGGATGCCCCGTGATGCTGAAGCTACCTCTACTGCTAATCTATGTTAACCCTTTGATGCTACTGCGCTGCTGTTGTATCTGCTCTGTGACTCTCGCACTATTGCAACACTCTACTGTGCTGCTTCAGACTTTGGCACTCTAGCTCTGTCACTGTTGCTCCATCATCCCTCGTACCAACTGACTCCCATCATTCTGCTATTGTCATTAAGGGCTCTTGTAGCCGTATGTGATCCAAGAGTTTGGGCACCTCAATGATCTTGCCCCACATTCTGTAGTCCTCTTGACTATAGCTCAATATCGCCCCACCTCTTTTCTAGAGTTGCATGAGCACTCGTGGCGCAATCATCATCATTGCCCTCTTTGTCAGCTTGTGCTGGAGCAACCTTTGAGTCAGACTTCTCTTCCTTGCCCTTCTTCTGAGGGTACTGAGTGGCGAAATGACCCAATTCTCCACATTTGAAGCATCTGACTTTGGATTTTTCTTTCTTTTTCCTCTTCTGCTGCCCTTGCTGTCCCGTTGATGCAAGAGTTGCATCCTCCTCTTCCTCCTTGGCTCTGATCCCTTTGCCACTGTTTCCCGCCTTGGTCAATCGTTTGATCTTTTCTTGTTGAAGAGCTGCGCACATCTCCTCCCAACTGGGGAGATAAGCCCTACCCAAGATGCTTTGGACAATGGTTTCCCAATCTTTAGTGACTACATTCAGGGCAGTCTTGACCATGAATTCAGGATCTGGTGTAGACCCTATGGAAATTAGCTGGTCTCGGATCCCTTGCAACCTGAGAAGGAAGGGGTCGATTTCTTCTCCCTTTTGCGTTTGATACTGTCTCAGTTGACTCTCAAGCAACATCTTTCTCTGAATGAAGGTTCCCTTGTACAAAGTGGTTAAGGCCTCCCACATTTCCCTTGCTATGTCCTTCTCAGCAATATGTGGGATCACATGATCCTTGACCCTGTCCAAGATCACGCACTTCGCTTTTCCTTGAGCCTCCTTATACTTCTTGAGAGGATCAACATCAACTGGAACAACAACCGTCTTCAAGGCATAATCCTTGATGCTATTTTTTTCCAAAACTGCCAGGATCCTAGCCTTCTAGATGACAAAGTTGGATGCTCCATCCAACCTCTCCCGATCCCTCAGACCATTTATTGCCATCTTTGCTCAAATCAATGTCGAACAGGTTCTATTCTCCCTCTTTCATTGTTGCCCCAACAAAACTCAGATCTGGATTTTTTTGGCGCTAGAAATCCTCTAAGGAACAAGCTCCCTCTGAAATTTGATTTCCTTCACGGAAATCCTACTGCCAACAATTGTCGAACCACCCCTCTGATCTCTCTTTGTTGTTGCTCAACAGTGGATCTAGATTTCTTGGCAAGAAATCTTCTGAGGAACTGATTCCCTTTACTTTGCTTCTACCCCACTAGGTACTGTTCTGCACCAACATAATCAACACCCCACCAGCAACTCTAGATGAAGTTTGCGCTGCACCTCTAGCCTCAACAACTGGAAAAACGAGACTCAACAGCCTCTGCGCTGGCCCATCAATCACTGCGCTGCCCTTTGCAGCATCAACGTCACCCAATCAACCTGACACAGGCTCTGCGTGAGCCTCCCTTGGTGACTGTGTCACCCCTCCTTTGCTCTCTCGGCTATAAAACTGCGCTGGCTCTCGGGACAACTGCCTTTGCACACTGATTTTCTTCTGTTCTTTCGCCGGTGGCTTCAATCCTCCTTGATTTGCAATCCCTCTCATACCATGTGAAAATTTTTGGATCTAATAAACCAAAAATCCTACCGCAGTAAATTGATTTACATTACCTACTTGTTTTCTTCATTTAACAAGTTATTTTCGGAAATATTAAAAAAATATAAATGTAAATACATTGCAACCTACACTTTTATACAGATCAAGTACTGAAAAATAAATGAGACAATCATGCAAAGGACACATTTATTTTTGGATTAAACATCCTTGGAAAAACCCAATGCGAGAAAACATGTGCAACAACTCTAAGGGTTTTCTATTATTAAGTAGAAGTTCTGAATACAATAGCTGGTTGCCCTCCTAGCAAACCACCGACAGAGAAATACAATGGCAGAGAACCTGAGTGAGTTTTACCTCACTTCACACGACAAACTTAGTTGATTCGACAACAAATCTGGTTGGCCCTGGCTACAACTTCGCTGCCCTTTCACATTCACTGCGTGGGCTTGCGTGTAGTTCTCTGAGGCTCTGCGTTAGCACTACTATCCATTGCGTCAACTTTCCTGGTTGTTTCGGCAGTTTTCGGCAACTCCCCGACTTTTTGCATGGAAGGCAATTCTTCCTCTGCGCTGGCCCTCCTGGCTCTACGTCAAGGTTGCATGGGCCCAAACTGGCCTAGCATCAGCTCTCCTGGCTACTGCGCTACCTCCACAACATTATCTTTGCCTCTTTGTCTGTATTCCCGAACTATCACTGCCCCTTAGCTGCAAGATCTCCCCAATCAATTTCCCTCCTGAGAACTTCTCACCCTAGAAAATCGATTTCCTCAATCTCTATGTGTGTACTCTCCAACTGACCCCAAGCCTCCATTTATACTTTTCCCGTTGATGAATCAACGGCCGAGATTAAGTCTCTAATCAACAACTAAGATTAAATTAGACTTGATCCTCGTCTCTTAGAAGCTTCTCACCCATATTTTCATTAATACCCATTAATATTTTTATTTTCCAAAGTTTAGACTTAGGAACCCCATTAAAAATATTAATTATTTTAATAAACTACAAGCCAGGTGGAATTTCACTAAACAATTTCTGGGTCTTGGAGATCTCATGTGTTCTAGCCCCTCCACAAAATTTCGGAGCTAGAGCACATCCGATGCTACCCAAAAATCAACAAATACTTCCAACGTCAGGTTGTCATACTTGTGGGGATGGCATCTATGTGTTGGAAGTCAACTTTGAAGTGTAATTGGCCTCTAGTTTGTCTGCCAAAAGAAAGTTGATGCATTTTAATATACAGCATCAAAAACATAACAGGGCTTCGCCCCTTTTTACATCAATGGAACTCTTATAGCCATTTATTGTCTACTAGTATGCAGTAATGTTAGTCAAGCACAGTTGCTTTGGGCTTGATGGGGCTTGCATCATCTAACTCATAAATAGAACAGGCTATCTATTTTAAGAGCATTAAATCAATGCTAATTGATGATCTTGTTATGAATTTGATTCTTTTTTTATGGTACTTTAAACTTTATGTATATTTGCAAGATGAAGTTCTGGATTTGTTTAAGTCTAAAAGGTCGTAAATATTCTATGTAACTGTCTCTGAAGTTGTTATGCTCTCATATAAATCAACCTTTGTAATCTTGATAAGTTTTCTCAAAATATTATAGTGGCTATGTCAATTCTAAATATGTTTTAATTGAACATCATATTACACACATGCTTCTGCTGTCACTGGAATGCTTAATAAGCTCTTTTCAAAGTGGAACTTAGAAGTAAAACTTTTGGGAGCACTTCCATTGAATAGATGGCTTTATTTTCATATCCTTCTGGGTTGCTCAATGCTATTTACGGTTAAATGACTATCTTCATTTCTGATTTTTCATTGTAGATTGGAGTTGTTTCTGATGACAAATTGCTAGATCTGTTGGAGCTGGCCTTATCATCTGACACAGCCAGAACAGTAAAAAGGACTAGGGAGTTGATGGATTCTGGTATTGAACCAATGACATTAATGTCTCAGCTAGCAACTCTCATCATGGATATTCTTGCTGGTAGCTACAAGCTTGCAGATGCTAAGCACAAGGGAACCTTCTTCCGCAGGCATGCTTGTAAGTGCATTAATTTGTATGGATAGTTTGATCGAGATTGAAGATGTTGTTTTCTTGCCTGTGAAGCCATGCTTTTCATAATACAACTATTGTGCTTATATTCTTTGCATGCACTAATATCTTCTATTTCAAAAATGAATATACTTTGACAGAAGTAAATAAAATCGAATCTGCCTTTTATTCTATTACCAAATTGTTATCATTGATGCACATGCTCATACTTACTAAAGTACTTTGAGGCAAGTACACTAATACTGGCTGATGCTTCACTTGTAAATTTTAAAGGTGGTTATAAAAATTTCAAGTTCACTTTACGAATCACTTTGCTAATTTGGCTGTTCATGGGTAGCCACTCTCAAAGGTGCTACTAGTGTTGGTTTTGGTAGACATTATTGTAATCCTATGCTGTAAACTCCGTCCCATAGACTGCTGTCATCTCCATTCATTGGATGGAAAAAAATTCAATGATAAGCACTGATAGAGTGTTAAGTTTTTTAATTCATAAGATCAAAACTGTACTCATTGTTTACCTTTCAGTAGAAACTGAATGTTAGAAAACACCAATTATAACTTAAGATTTTTGAAAACTCAAGATTTAGGGGTATATAGATCAAGAGTGTAGACACTGCGTACTGCAATTTGAGATCAATGTGGAAAGTGATGAAGTGTAGATCTGATAAATACTAAATCTGCAATTTAAAACCAGCAAGCTTGAAATTTGTAGCAGCAGTTGTTGAAATTGGGTAGCATCGGGAGGTACTGTCACAAGCCCTTCGTGCTAGGCTCATGAGAGAGAAACACCCACAAAGTGAGTGTGTGGCCTTTGCACCTGATTTTGGGGTTTTTGTACCCTAAGGAGTGGGCTTGGAACCCAAGAAAGAGAATTTAATATTCTAATTTATTGTTAAGGCTGAGTTGGAGGGCTCTTGACGGAAAGAAGGGCTTCCTAAGGTGACCTAAGGACAACTATATATGGCAAGCCAATGCAGAAGCTTAGGACAAGAGTGTGAAGGACAATTCGCTTGTGAAGAAGGGAAACAAGGAAGCCGCAGGAGCAAAGGACAGCTCGGAGAGGCTGAGTTTCTTTGTTTTTGGCAAGCCTAAGGAGGCCACAGCCAAGGGAGAAAGAGTCCGAGCTCTATGGCAAGTGAGAGACAGAATTAGGGCTTGTCTGAGGCCTGTTTTGTGAGCTGTAGCAGGCCGCAGGGGCTGCAAGCAGGCCACAGGAGCTGCAGGAGGGCCGAAGCATAGAACAGTCTGGCCAAGGGTAAGACAGGCAGGCTGAGGCTTGTTGTGGAAGCTGACACAGCCAGAGAAGAAGGCAGAAAGGTTAGAACTTAGAACAGTAGACCAAAGGACTGATAAAGAAAGCTAAGGAGCTGGCTGTGGAGGAAACAGTGCTACAACAGAGGATCATGGGCTAAACGAGCATGCACAGGTTTGTAAGTCACTGTTTGATGATTTAAGGTTGGCAAAGGACTGTCACGGTATTCTATTTTGGGCAGAAGAGGACCTAAAAGAATTGGCCTCAGCCCTAGGATTTGGTCAAAGGATTAGACTTAGCATATTTGGCATTTGTAAAGGGATATAAAGGGCCATTATACCTGGTGCAGGAGCCCTCAGGTTTTCTTATTAAAGGAATTGTAAGAAACAAGTTGGACATATATATATTGTATACTATACCTTGATTTGATATCTGGTGTAATTTCCACTGTGCAAAATTGTTTGAAGTTAGGCATTGCTAGTGTGTTTATGTTTCTAGTTGAGACATAGACCATATCTGGGGTGCATGGATTTCTAACATGGAATCAGAGCTACTTTGAAGAGCAGTTAGGTCAGAAGTGTGCACAGGGATCAGTTCTAAGAGGGTGCTGAGTTGTCCTGCTGTTGAAGGAAGGACAGCCAGTCAAGATGATTTCTGGCTTGATTTTTGAGGTTGGAAGGGATTTCCAACTGCAGTTCGTGGAAGGAAAGGATCAAGCTAGTGTTGTTGGTGAATGGTCTGTGGGATTGTGCCAACACCCAGATCAAGACACCAATGGATGTAGCAGATTTGGCCATTTTTACCTTAGCAGATGTGAAGGCCAAGTTCATCATTCTTGGTGGAGTTAAGGATCACGTGATACCTCACCTTATCCGGAAAAAGACTACATGGCACATGTGGGAAGCTCTGAAAGCATACCTCACCTTATCCGGAAAAAGACTACATGGCACATGTGGGAAGCTCTGAAAGTGCTGTTTCAGAACAAGAACAATAACCGGAAGATGGTATTGAGAAAAAAGCTAAGGGATATCAAGATGGCAAGTTTGGAGAATTTGACGTCGTATCTCACGAGGATTTCACAAGTTTGTGATGAGCTTGCAGCGATAGGTGACAATGTAGAAAAATCAGAGTTGGTGAGGACTGCGATAAAGGGCTTCTTAGAGCAGTGGAAGCCATTCATCAAAGGAGTAGTCTCACAGGAGAAACTTTCAAATTGGAATAGGTTGTGAGATGATTTCATCCAGGAGGAACTTCGGGATGAAGAGCTTCAACAAAAGACTGATGCAAGGAATATTTCCCTCGCTAGTCAATTGAAGAAGGGAAAAGAGAAGTTAATCAACAAGAAGGACCTAAGAAAAGTGAAATATGAAGAGTATGGTCATTATGCAAACAAGTGTTCACACAAGAAGAAGAAAGGAGGGAAAGAAAAGAAGCCCGAGATGGCGATGGGTGCTCCAGCGACAATCAACGAGGATGAGTTTGCTAGGAGATTCAACGAGGAGCTTTCCCTTATCTCTCATTTCTTCGGGAGCACCATTTGTGAGGTTGCTTGGTTCATAGATAACGGGGTGTTGAAGCATATGATAGGTTCACGAGAAGTATTTGAAAGCTTGATCAAGTGGGACTCTGAGCTATATGTGAAGATTGGTGATAAGAGTCAACATGTAGTCAAAGTTATAGGGACTATACCATTCAAGATGGAGTCAGGTGGATTGTTGTGAGTCCAAGATGTACTTTGAGTACTGGAGCTCATGTGTTGTTTACTTTCAGCCTTAAGAATTGAGGTGAAGGGGTTTGATATTATATTCCGGAATGGAAAAGTGATGCTCAAGCGTAGTGGATCTAACTCTAGTTTAGAAGTGGTTCTTGGAGTTAGAGAGAATGGTTTGTACAGGCTAGAGTGCAAGCCTATTGACCAAGGAAATAAGAAGGTTTTTGAGATTCAAAGGGAGTCTAGATCTAGAGGGAGTTCGTAGATTCAAAGGGAGAGTCAACAACCCCATAATAGTGCATCAAAGGAGACTTCCACATCTGAGAAGAAGGATCTATGGAATGGCACGAGGCTTTTAGTAGCGTGAAGGGTTTTGTTTTTACAACAGGTTTTGCTTCTGTGACAAAAGATGAAGCTTACGATGAATGTGCGAGAGCAACCGTGGAAGATGATTGTCTTCCAATGTGGGAAGCAAAGATACTTCTAAGGGATGGAAGTACCTCCCTTGCTGAGAGGGAGTGTTGAAATTGGGTAGCATCGGGAGGTAGTCTCACATGCCTTTGGTGCTAGGCTTGCGAGAGAGAAACACCCACAAAGTGAGTGTGTGGCTTTTGCACCCAAATTTGGGGTTTTGAACCCAAAGGAGTCGGCTCAGAACCCAAGAAAGAGAATTTAATATTCTATTTTATTGTTACTTTGGAGTTGGAGGGCTCTTGAAGTAAAGAAGGGCTTCCTAAGGTGACCTCAGGACAAGTATATATAGCAAGCCAATGTAGAGGCTTATGACAAGAGTGTGAAGGAAAATTCTCTTGTGAAGAAGGGTAGTAAAGAAGTCACAAGAGCAAACGACAACTAGGAGAGGCTGGATTTTTGTGTTTTTGGCAAGCCTAAGGAGGTCGTAGCCAAGAGAGGAAGAGGTGGAGTTCTGTGGCAAGTGAGAGACCGAGTTAGGCCTTGTTTGAGGCTTGTTTTGTGAGTTGTAGTAGCCGCAGGGGCCGCAAGGGTTGTAGGAGCTGCAAGAGGGCTGAAGCCTAGAATAGGCTGGTTGAGGGTAAGACATGTAGGTTAAGGCTTGTTGTGGAAGTTGGCATAGCCAAAAAAGAAGGCAAAAAGGTTGGAACAACAGACCAGAGAACTAACAAAGAAAGCTAAGAAGTTGGGTGTGGAGAAAACAATGCTACAACAGAGGATCGTGGGCTAAAGGAGCATGCCCATGTATGTAAGTCCTTGCTTGATGATTTAAGGTTGGAAAAGCACTGCCACTGTATTGTATTTTCGACAGAAGAGGACCTAAAGGAATTGGGCTCAACCCTAGGATTTGGTCAAAGGATTAAACTAGTATTTTTGGCATTTGTATAGGGATATAAGGGGCCATTATCCATGGTACGAGAGCCTTTAGGTTTTCTTATTAAAGGAATTGTAAGAAACAAGTTGGGCATATATATATTGTGTACTATACTTTGATCCGATTGTTGGTGTGATTTCTGCTGTGCAAAATTGTTTGAAGTTAGGCATTGCTAGTGTGTTTATGTTTCTAGTTAAGACATAGACTAGACCTGGGGTGCATGGATTTCTAACATGGATTCAAAGCTACTTTGAAGAGTAGTTGGATCAGAAGTATGCATAGGGATCAACTCTAAGATGGAGCTAAGTTGTCTCGTTGTTGAAGGAAAAACAATTGGTCAAGATGATTGCTGGCTTGAGGTTTGAGGACCAGTTGGAAGGGATTTCCAACTACAGTTCGTGGAAGGAAAGGATCAAGTTAGTGTTGTTGGTGAATGGTCTGTGGGATTATGCATGTTGCTGCAAAATCTAACAGGCCTTGGGGATTAGTACCCCCACAAGGCTATCACTAGACCAAGTGATAACAATAAGGTAGTAGCCCACTGTCACCACAATTACTACCCGTTGCTCTTTATGGACTTTCACCAATGGGAGGAGTCTCGGTATAAAGGTCACCTAATAGGTATTCTAGGTTTTAAAGGTATGAGGTGACTTTAAGGCTTCTAAGGGAAAGACACAATTTAGGTACTAGGCTCCAACTATGAAGAGGCAATTCACTTGCCTTGAGAGGGTCAAATTAGAGAAAGAAAAAAGAAAATTCAAAATTATGGATAAAAGATGTTTTGATCATCAAGAGACATGGCCAGTGCCTTGTCCTTGGGTTGATGGAGTCTATGGAGATGATAAATTAGCCAATTTTTGCAAAGTTAAAGGATGTTTGATGCCCTAGCACAAATCCTAACTATTGCCTTTTGTGAGGGATTAAAGTCACTTGGGAGAGCTATAATCAATAATCACCAAGGGCGTGTCATTCACATTTCATATATGAATAATGCATGCAATTATGACATCTATATTCTATAATATAGATTTTCAATAAATTAGGGCACATTAGAAAAACCCGAAATCATCAATCCATTCCATACATTAGACATAAGCATAAAGATTATTAAAAAATAGGCACACTTACAAGATGAATGCATGAACATTCCATTATCAATCCAAGACAATTTCTCCAAAGTCAAGAACGAGCTCCATTAACCAAGTATACACTATAGGTCACATCTTGCCAAAGAATAGAAGAGGCCAAAATTCTCCTAAGAGAGGCTGAATTGTCCAAGAGATGATGATGAGAATGGAATAGTCCTCTCCTCTATTTATATGAGGAGGACATGTCTCTAATTACTAAAAGCCCCTAAAAGACAAGTAAAATCACAATGGAACCTTGGGTTACAAGCCAACCCAACTAGCTTAGACATAAAATCAAATGAAAGCTCACACGTGTGAGTAGTGAGGCCTCATAAGGCAAATGTCATCCATGAAGTGAGCTCCAAGTGGCAAGCATTGCGGATTTTGAGTGCCAAGTGTGGTGCCAAAGCCTCTAAAAATCATCATTTGAGGGTTGCCCCTCAAATTTCCATCAATATCCCTCTGTGGTCCTCGAAATCCACTTGGGGTACTGTTAATTTTGGTATTTTCTATGCTTAAGAGCAATTTACTTCAAATTTTCTTATTAGCCCAATATCAATTTCCAGAATAGCAATCATATTAGCATGATAGTAAAATGCAGATAGAACATAAATGTAAACAATAGAAGACAAGCCAAGACAAGAGGACACAAGATGTGGCACCAGCGAGGGTCAAACCCCAATGCGGGGAAACCTTTGATCAATTCTTCTTATATTCTTCAATAATTCAGTAGAGAGAGAGAGATAGTACAAATATACAATTCCGTAATTTTATGACAGCCACTGCAAAACCCTAACCAACAAAGTCAAAGCTGGTCAAACATGCCAGATTTGACCTCTAGACAACCTTGGTCAATGCTCAGTCAACTCGGCCTCCAACAGCAAGGGAAGTCAACCCAAAACAATCCGAAAAGTGCAGTCAAATTTCAGCCAACGCTGGACAGATCTGTGGTCAACCCTCATGCCAGTCAATGATGGTCAACACATAGTCAAAACAGGTCAAAGGTGCTGTCCAGAAATGCGGCTTGCCAAGGAGAGGCAGCCTAACCCAATCTGCAATCAAGAAACAATCAACGCTATCAATTCTGCCCACCTGCAGCTCGGCCAACCCTAGTCAACGCTGCCCTACCCAAAATCTGCGTCCTCCTTCTTTCAGCCACACGTGTGAGAGAGATGCTCCTCTAATGCATAGGAGAGAGATAAGAATGTGAGATGAGATGAGTTGAATAATGCCACAAGGTCTCCTCCTTTTATATGAAATGTTGAGGATAAGTTGGGGGTGAAAATCACTGTTTTGCTTGTTGGCCGACCTTGACAAATTGTCAAGAATACAAATAAATTCATATCTCCATGAATACATGTCGGAATCGGATGATCGTTAGATCAATCCTAAACCTCTCGGAGAGACGAATCCAAGAAAAATATCAGTTGCCATAAATAAGGTGACCAACATGGAGCTTGGCCCTAGTTGCCAATTTTAATAGGTACTAGTAGGTGGTCCCTAGGGTCCCCAACTACAAAATGTCCATCTTTGCTCCAACGTTGAGGGATTTCCAGGTGCTATTAGCCCTCCCATGTCTCTAAAGGCAAGACCATCCTCATTTGAGCCCTAAATCAATTGCCACCCTTTAGAAGGTGCTAAGGCCGACCAGGGGACATGCTGGTCCAAGTGTATCATCTTGAAGAATCATCAAAAATGTAGTGCAAAGTGGCAGAATACCTTGGGTGCAAGAGGTGTCCAAGAGTAGGTATGATATGTTGCTACTGCTCAGAGACCCAAGGCTCTCAACACTTCACTTGTCGTGCTTATATACTTCTCTAGATCCTGGGTACCTGTGGGCAAGGTGCCTAGGTCATGGGTTATTGAACCAATTGATAATCACAACATAAAGTTTATTGAAAGAAACCAATCATCAGGGACACTAATCATTTTTGCATCCAAGTGAACCAAGCTTGAATGTAAAGGGCTATTTAATACTTCAAACAAGGCTTCCCTTCCAAAATGAGGGCCTTGAACTCACAATGGAGTTTCCTCCCTAGGTGGGAGTGGCTAAAGGACAACCCTATTATGCATTTCCAACCCCTAAGGGAAGTAACATTCCTCAATCCATGCTTCAATTGATAGGTGTCCGTGAATAATAATGATGGTACAGAGGGGAGAAGATTTCATGGCCAAGTGCCATGGTTAAAGGGACCAACATGATGGGGATCCACTTCTCTTGTGTATAGATGTGAGGAGGGAGCAATTGTGGATGCATGAGTTACCAACTCAACCTTTGTTTTTCCACCCCTCTTGTGCGCCTTTTATTTTGCTTGATTTTTCTTTGTATTACTACTTGTAGGTCAAAGGGTTAGAGCTTGCTTTGAATGATGTATAACAAATGTATTACCCCTTAAGGACAAGTCATTTCATTGCTCATCGGGGTTGGGACATGCAAGGGTTCCTTTTATTATGTAATGGAGCAACATGTGCTCAAGAACTGGGTGATGGCCATAATGAATGAGCTCTAGCTCATGTTAGGCTTTTTCCCATATGCTAATGTGTATTTCTCGACCATATTTTGCATTTTGATATCGTTTTGTTTTATTTTGTGGCCATAATATGCTTTTTCCTTTTCTTTTAGCCACATCAACCTCTGAGTGCAAAATTTCGGGCCCTACCTAGGTATGTGGGTGTATGGGTGCCAAATCCCAGTGAATCAATGGTTAGTTGAACCTGAAGAATGGAGGTGGAATATGGGCTTGTAATGTAAGATGGAAAGTGGTAAGTATGGAATAGGGGTAGACGAAACACACTATCTCAATCAAGGCTTCTCGAGTAGTGCCCTCCTCTACCCATTGGGCCATTAGGGGAGGTCCCACTGGACTAGGATCAAAGATTAACCCACTATTTAAAGTGAGGGAACAAGATCATGGTCAAAACCCTTCTTCTAGGTCACCGCATAATCCATATCAAAAGCCCAAATACACACAAACATAGACAACCGATTGCAAAATGAATTAAGTACCTTTTGATTTGAAGCCCACCTTCGTCCATTTGCTCTTGCTTGATGGGTGAGAAAGTATATGATTGATGCATGTGGCAGAGATAAAATGGCACGTCGTCATCTAGTGCTAGCAGTTAGGGGCTGCATGGCTGGATGTGAAGAATAGGAGAAAAATTTTCTCCTCTAGGGTCACCCTTTTTGGTGGGTAACAATGGCAATACCTAGATCACGCCACCAATCGCTGCAGTAGATTTGGCCATGTATACCTTAGTAGATGCAAAGAGCAAGTTGATCATTCTTGATGGAGTTAAGGATCACTTGATACCTCACCTTACCAGGAAAAACACAACATGGCACATGTAAGAAGCTCTGAAAGTGTTGTTTCAGAACAAGAACCAGAACTGAAAGATGTTATTGAGAGAGAAGCTTAGGGACATCATGTTAATTTTTATGGTATGTTCCATGCTTGCAACAATTCCTTTAATGTCTTATTAGCCCAATAACAATCCCACTTCAGATTCCAATAGCAATCACAATAAACTTTAGTAATCACTTAGTATTTACTTTAGATCATCATTGGAAGTAATTGTAGATAGAACATGATCGGAAATATGCACAAGAAGACAAGCCAAGACAATGAACACAAAGATTTAGGCTAGTGCTAGGGCAAAAACCCACAAGGGGGAAAAAACCCAACCAATCCTTCTTATTGATCAATATCAAATGTTCACTAGAGAGAGAAGATCCAGTTTAGTACAATGGTGACAAAGTCAAAGTACAGACTTTGACTATCCAAAGAAAGATGACCAACCAACATCCAATGCCGAAACAAGATCTGATCTTGTCAAAGTTTGCAATTCTGAAACTGTCAACAACAGTGAATGTGCCCTAACTAGTCAAGTCAATGCTAGTCAAAGACCAACGAAACAATCTCCAAAGAACTTGGTCAAAGCAACAAAACTCAACGTCTTGAACAGGTCAAAGTCAACCAAAAACAATGAAGAAAACCATTCAAACTTCGATCACAGTTTGCGGTCTAGCTTGCAGTCAACACTAGTCAACTTGCCTAGAAACCCTTGATCGGTGTGCCAATAGATGTGGCTTGCAAAAACAGAATATTCCTAGTCAAAGTCGAAGTCAAATAGAGCCAAAATTTTCTCGGTCAGTGCTGGTCAAAGTTGGATGAATTGGAAGAGTCAACACATAAGTCGAAGATGCCCAGAAAGTCCTTCGCACATGTGGAGAGAAGAAGTTGCCTTAGATGTACGAACTAATCAGAGGATGAGGGAGAAGTTGTTGTGATGAAGTGCCAAAATGAGGAGACCAGATGGTGTATTTATAGTGATCAACGTGGGGGTCAAGGGTCATGTCTCTTCACCAATGAGACGACTTGAAGATGAGGCCGACTTGAAAAAGTGCCATGTGAAGGTGTGCAAAAATTCTTACTTTGAAGGTGAAGGGAGATGCCATCCAGGGTGATCCAAAGGTGTAATGGGTCATCAAAGGAGGGGCTTACAAGTGGGGGAATCAACCCCTAGTTGCACTCTTTAACACTCCCTCTCAACTAGGGAGGAATTCCACCTGTCAACATCCATCCATTGCTATGCCACCATGTCCATCATGTACCATCTTTGCAACTTGTCTCGTCTTTGCTGAAGATTAATATCATAGTCCATCAAGAAAGGATCGAAAGAGGGTGGGTCACAAGACCCTGCCACCCTTGCCAAAATGACAGAGGCAAGTCCTCATGTCCAGGGGGTAGAATGGGAACCCCTACTAGGCTTGATCCTTAGTGATCAAGCTGTTGAACATCGTGCATCCTAGTCATAGGGAATACAGTGGTATCTGATGCATTTGTCGGTAGTACTAATTAACCCTAATAACTTTTCCAGGAAAAGTAGTTAGGGTTAATTACGTTTTCCAAACTCATTGGCCAAATGAGAGGTACTTCCCAGGAGTCCCAGACTGCAGGGGTAGGATCTATGCTGGGGTATCAACAGGGGAAGGTGAACCACTCACCCTGTGCTCATGTAGCTGCAAGAAGGACCCCAAGCCCCCAGGAGCTCCCGAGCCTAATGTTCAACTAGGACCCTCATGGGAGGGTCTTTCCACGACTCCAAGTCTCTCTGAGGCTGAGAACTTGGCCTTCCCCAAAGGCTTTGTAAGGATGTTAGCAACTTGTTCATCCGTCCTAATGTGTTGGAGCCTCATTGCTCCCCGTTGTACCATATTTCAGATAAAGTAGTACCTAATATCAATATGCTTGGTCAGTCGTGGAACACGATATTATTTGAAAGGCGAATCCTACTTTGATTATCACAATAAATGACGGTGGTATCCAACACATGCTCAAATAGCTCATTGAAGAGCTTTCTCAACCAAATGGCTTCACAACAAGCCATACTAGCTACAATATATTCAGCCGCAACGATGTTCAATGCAACAAACTTTTGATTTCGACTCATCCATGAAATTGAAGTGGACCCCAAAGAGAAGCAACACCTTGATGTGCTTTTTCTATCCACCACACTACTAGTCCAGTCGGCATTAGTATATCCATGTAGTCTTAGATCCCCGATAGTGTATCTCAGTCCATAGTTGGTAGTACCATGAAGATATCTTAGAAGATTTTTTGCAACAACTCAATGTATATGATGAGGCTCAACCATAAATTGACTGAATGTATTAACAACAAAGCATATATCTGGTCGTGTGTTCACCAAAAACATCAAAGCTCCCACAAGTTGTCTATATTCAGTAGGATTTGCCAAATCTGGACCAACAACACTTCCACATAGCTTCTTGAAATTTAGTTCCATAGGTGTAGTCATTGACTTGCATTCCATCATGCTTCATCTTTCTAACAGCTTCACAATATATTTTCATTGAGAAAGGAAAATCTCACCTAGCTTTTCCCAGACCTCCAAGCCTAGGAAGTAATGCATCAATCCTTTCATATTGAATTCAAAAGTCAACTCCCTCTTACATTGATAAATGAGAGGGTCTGCACTAGTTAGAAATAGATCATCAACATATAAGACCAAAGTAAGTGGCATGTCCTTTTCAACCTTGAAGTATAAGTTTGGATGAACATAGCTCCTTGTAAATCCCAGCTTCATGAGATAGCTATCAATCCTCTCATACCAAGCCCTAGGGGCTTGCTTTAACCGATAGAGGGCTTTCTTCAAGTTGCATAGATGTGTCCTTCTATCTTGCTCTTCAAACCCCTAAGGTTGTTCCAAGTAGACTTCTTCCTTAAGTAAGCCATGTAAGAATGCAGTGTTGACATCCATTTGATGTAGGCTCCATCCTTGATTTGGGGCAAGAGCAATTATGGATCGTATAGTGGTGTATCGAGCAACTAGTGCAAATATCTCATCAAAGTCAACTCCTTCCTTTTGAGAAAAGCCATGAACCTTGCTTTGTATTTTTCAACACTTCCATCGGCTCCATGTTTAATCTTGTAGAACCATTTTGAAGTGACCATAGACTTGTCCTTGGGTCTAGGCATCACTTACTAGACATTGTTCTTCATGATTGATTCATATTCCTTAGCCATAACATCTTTCCATACCTGGTTCTTCACAGCTTCTTCAAAAGTGCAAGGTTCAATTTGAATGATAGTAGTCATGGCGGCCAAGTATCCTTGATACGTGGTGGGCTTCTTACTTTCCCGAAACGTTCCTCTCAGGGAAACATGATTTTCAGCGTCTTGAAGTGTATCTCAGAGCCATAGAAGTATTTTCTTTGAGGTAGAGTGTAATATTCCTAACCCAGAATATTCCTCAAACCCCAGCAAAACTCCAACCAAATATGTGCAAATGATATAATAACCCAGAAGTGATAAAATAACAGTGGAACAACATATAATAATGTAAACCAGAAATATAGTTAGATACACAAGAAATGCAGCGAGAAATGCTAAGCCATTTTATTATACTGAGCAATAAAATGAGTACAAGAGGTGATTAAACAGATGGCACCTCGACTTGCACAAGGCAAGTGAAGAAATACTCTCAGAATGACAAGAATGGCCTCTTTGCGTGGATGTTGCTGCTGCTGCTAGGAAACAAATGATGATTTGGGGCTGCTCCCCTCCTCGGAAAAAGCTGAAACTCTGGATTCAAGCTGTACTCAAGAAACCTAGAAAAACCCAGAAAGCTTTCCTGGGATGGCCGACCCCCAAAAAACACCCTCTTGGGGTTTTGCGTAGTTCCTCAATGCCCTGCGTTGCCACTGAAGAAAACCCTTCTAAACTCTGCCTGAAACACTACCTGAAACCTTGCCAAAAATCCTCCAATGAGACGAGCTGGACCCTTTTCAATCTCCCAGCATAAATCCACCAGCAAAACCCCAATCTAGCACTACAACCAAAAAGAACTGCGTCCCTCTCCTAGTGCTGCGCAGTCCTCCAAAACGTTGCTAAAAATGCTGTTGGAATGCTGATGAAACTACTGCTGAAACACCAAAGGAAATACCTTGCCCGAGTAGGCACTCGAAGTCCCCCAGGGCTAAGGGTGAGATCTCCGAATGGAGACACTCGATGCACTAAATAGTGCTGCAGACTAGCTAAACAGCCAGCGTGCTCAGAAGTCGAAACGACTAGCTTCAAATGCACATAACTGAATGATCCAAAATGAGGGGGCTCTTGTCTATTTTATAGCCTCTGCCTCTCACAATCCCTAGGCTCACCTCCTCCTGCGTGATTCCCCTCTTGCCACGTGTTCTTTTCCTCTTGCGCAGTTCCTCCATGTGTCTACGTGGGCTCCATTTCTGCGTCCCCCTTTGGCCCCCTTGGCTCCCCTTTAAGTCACAACGTTGTGCTACCTAGGAAGTGACTTTTTATTCTAAAGTGAGTTATGTTCCCCCTTCCTCACTTTTT